>JAWNPF010000195.1:0-295000 GCA_035045185.1 Drosophila meridiana | reverse complement strand
ACTCCTCGAATTTTGCATATAGATTCACGTGAATTTTATGCAATTTCTATTTTTTTATTTTTTGCGTACCGGCTCTTTTTACTAATTACACCCCTCCCCCCCCTTCCCCACCCCTCCTACAAGACCTTGACATTGAGAGTTGCAAATATAACCATGTGAATAAATTAGCTTTTTTATAAAATGTAAAAAATTCAATAGAATCATATGCTGAAAGTTTCATCAAATTCCGTTAAGTCAGTCCCGATTTATTAAACAAAACGTTTGGCCAATTAATACACGCACGTGGCAAGCAGCGACGCGCAGCAAAAAACATTTACACATACACATATATTGAAACGTGCAAGCGCGTCTACTATGCATGTGCACAAATATATTCAAGGCCATTCATTCTAGCATATTCTTCAACCAAATCTGTGTTTGAATTGTGTTTGCATTTTCAGCCGCTTCTGTAGTTTTGTATTTGTCATATATCGCCCTTTACACGCATACATTCAAACAGACCACCGTTTT
The DNA here is from genome assembly GCA_035045185.1 of Drosophila meridiana. NCBI lineage: Eukaryota > Metazoa > Arthropoda > Insecta > Diptera > Drosophilidae > Drosophila > Drosophila meridiana. Next base: position 294,490 of record JAWNPF010000195.1, on the reverse strand, counting down.
TTTATGTCCACAACTCATACATTCATATGCGCGCTTTTCAGCATATTCTAAGAATCACAATTGCGATTGATCTACTTCTTTAGCTTCTTTAGTTTTGTATTTGTCACATATCGCCCTTGTAGTACTACTTTGCGTTTTGCCAACAAGCGCCGCAATATTGATGTGGTGTAGTGGGTAGACGCGAAGCGCGTGAACGAGAGGTCCCGAGTTCGAAACTCGGTGACGACAGCGTAACTTTTTTAATTTTTTTAAATCTATAAACATGAGGTGGTCGTGCTAGTTGAGATGACGCGCTTTAACGTTACATATGTAGTAAATATATGCAGGTTCGAGTCCAGGTGCGGTGATGTTCGTTTATCTTCTTCTTTTGTTTTTTATACCCTGAGCCCATTGAAAATGGGAAATCAGGGTATAATGGTTTTGTTAAATGTATGTAACAGGCAGAAGGAGGCGTGTCAGACCCCACAAAGTATATATATTCTTGATCAGGGCGACGAGCTGAGTCGATTTAGCCCTGTCTGTCCGTCCGTCTGTCCGTCTGTCCGTCTGTCCGTCTGTCCGTCCGTCCGTCCGTCCGTATGTTTGAACGCGTCGATTGAAGCATCTAGACAAGCTAGAGACTTGAAATTTTTTTTGTTGGGTCCGTGGATAGCACGCGCAGGTCAGTTTGTTTCCAAAAAACGATATCTATTTTGTTGTAATGTTATCGATTTTAATGCTTATCGAAAATACGTTTTTAAGGCATAGTTTGTGTATCGTTTGAGCTAGAGACTTCAAATTTGCTGTGTAATTGCGTTGAATGAATACGGAGATTACGTAATCATTAGATTTTTATGCCACGCCCCATTCATCCCCAATAGCCCCCTATTTGTAAAAATCGCAAATTAAATACTAGAGAGTTGTGCTTTGGCAAATACACACATATGAATTAATAAGTTGTGAAATAATTGATGAAGTTAGTCCATCGCTAAAAAAAGTTATTAAATAATTAAGTTCCCATAGTAATGCCCACATTGCAGTCCAAGCGCAGTCGCTGCGTCAACTGCGCAGTTGGCAGAGCGCGCGCTTATGCGTGCGTGCACATGTATGTGTGTATGTGTTGTTTGTATGTATGCATAACAAAAGCGTAGAATGATTTGATATTTGGCTCTTCACAGGGCTCAGGGTATCCCCTAGTCGAGCAGTCTCGACTAGAGCCCTCTTACTTGTTATAATTTGTTTATTTATTAATTATTTAATTATTTATTTATTTTTTATTTACATAAATTCTAGTTAAATAAAATTTCAAAATTATAATTTAATTTTGGAAAATGTAATATTATATGCAAGCTATATAGCGTATTAAGCAATGCAAATCGGACGGGGCTCAGGGTATCTCCTAGTCGGGCACCTCCGACTAGAGTTTTCTTACTTGTTTTTGTTGGGTCCGTGGATAGCACGCGCAGGTCAAGTTTGTTACCAAAAAACGATATCTATTTTTGTTGTTTTGTTATCGATTTTAATCCTTATCGAAAACAGGTTATAAAATTATATATCCCACACCTTTAGAGCTAGACTCCTCAAATTTTGCATATAGATTCATGTGAATTTTATGCAATTTCTAGTTTTTTATTTTTTGGATACCGGCTCTAATTACCCCCCTCCACCCTTCGCCTTACTCGACCCATTGAGAGTCTGTTCCAAATATAACCATGTTTATAAAATGTAAAAAATTCAATAGAATCATATGCCGACAGTTTCATCAAATTCCGTTTAGTCAATCCCGATTTATTAAACAAAACGTTTGCCCAATTTCACACGCACGTGGCAAGCAGCGACGCGCAGTAAAAAAAATTTACACATACACATACATTGAAACGTGCCAGCGCGTCTGCTTATGCATGTGTACAAATAAATTCAAAGCTATTTATTCTAGCATATTCTTCAACCAAATCTGTGTGAATTCTGTTTTTGCATTTTCAGCCGCTTCTGTAGTTTTGTATTTGTCATATATCGCCCTTTACAAGCATACATTGAAACAGACCACCATTTTTGTATGTACACATACTCATACGTTCATATGCGCGAGTTACCATCTCAGTCCCCTCAGTTCCCCCTGAGATGTCCCCTACCAATATGCCTCGGCTTGGTGCGGCATAAACATTTTAAGATCGTGTGGGCAACACTTGCTGACGAGTGCTATGTCGCGACAACGGAGCATCAGCTTTGCATGGATGTCGCGACACATGGACTTAATCTTACGATACAGTTAGCTTGGTTTAGGTCCATATACATATATACATTTTCTGTAAATAAATTAACATTCTTCAGTCTGATTCGAGTCAGAGAGACAAACAGACGTTCGTTTTATTATAAGATATATTTCAAAGGAAACCCATTATATCAGGAATTGCACAGCAATTCCTCTACTAAACTACAACTGGAATACTACTGGAAAGGCCTCCTACTTGTAACTGGCGCAGGCGCACACGAAGAACTTACGATGAGGAACCTTATAATTATAGTTATCATGAAGGCCATATAAGTCTAAGTACGTATAAAAAGATGAAATACATATATATTCTCATGTGTGAATGTATAAAGACGAGATGTATAAAAAAAAATCAAAGATTCAAAATTGTTAAAAGTGCTACGGTGGAACGTAGAAATGCAAAATAAAAAAATATATATATAAGAAAAAACAAAAAGCCACCCATGGCAACAAGTTCTGTGCATTTCCTGTTTGAGTTAGCATGTTGCGTTGTGTCATACGTTCAGGGCATATGAGCAGACGTGGCCAACATGACGTAAGGTTTAGGACAAACTTGTTGCATTCAAACTTGTTGCATTCAAACTTGTCGGCCGAGCCAGTTTGTCAATGCGACTTATTGGACGACATACGACTCGTTGCACAGACATGTCTAAACATTGCGTACACTAACATATCAAACAAAAAACGAAAGAGTACACAGAACGGAATTCATACAAACCGACATGGCCAACGTGACGTGAAGTTTAGAGCAAACTTGTGTATTCAAACTTGTCGGCCGAGCCAGTTTGTCAATGCGACTTATTGGACGACATACGACTTGTTGCACAGACAGGTCTCAAACATTACGTACACGAATATATATAATTAGATATATGTTACCAGTCGAATAAATGCCGCGACATATGCTAACAGCAACGCTAAGTGAATTAAAAGACGAAGTCAAAGTAAGATTATGACAACTTGCTTTATTGAACAATAGCTTAAGACTGAAGACAATTTTGTTAAAGGCTATTTTATAGGCTGCTGAAATTACGCAGCAGACAAAGAATATCGGCGTCAGTTAGACGCGTCGTTCTCACATTTTCGGTTTGCAACATTATTGCTATGCAATAGCAACGTGCAACGGCATTCTGTCAAGCCGGCGCCAGTATTTATGATCAGTCGGACGCGTCGTTCTAAGAATTTCGGCTCGCAATATTATTGCTATGCAATAGCAAAATGCAACGGCATTTTGTCAGGCCGGCGCCACTATTTATGATTTGGTTATTTTTGAACCGCTTTATTCTAGATTTTCGTGATCTAAGAAAATCCAGTATGAACTAGTTTTCAACATTCTGTGTGTTGTGGACGTAATCACTATGATAATGTCACTTCCCTCTCCTTAAGAGGCGAGCCTGCGAGTCAAGGTGACACAGAAGGGTAAAGTGTTGGTAAAGTTGACTGTGTCGTCTCTATAGTTGTGTTTTCTTGTTGTTGTTCTTCTAGCTGAATTGATGGTGTTGTTTGGTTGTTGGACTCGTGAATTTGTTTCTTAAATTTTTTATGGATTAGTATTATGGGATTACAAGATACATATTTAGAATATAGGATTACAATTATGAATATGATTATTGTGATTATAATGACTGTATATGTTAAGATTTTATTTTGTGATACAAGTTTTACAATGTCATCGTGCTTAACGGGTTTGATTTTAATTATTTCTATTGGGGATACAATGGTGTAAGGTCAACTTCTGGTTGAAAAGAGTTTTCGCTTATAATTATGTCATTTACTTGTAGTTTGCACTGATTGATACTTATAATTTTATTACCCTCAATATTTAGATTAACATTATTTTTCTGGCAATTCTGTTTTACAATTGTGGTAGTTATGTTCCAGGTTATAATGATATTTGGTTCGATATACTTTATTATTTCTTTGGAATTTATGTGGTTATAATTACAGATTGGTTTTGTGTGTAATAAAATATTTGTTATGCATTCATCAATTACTGGTTTGTTATCTCGATTAAAGATTTTATTATCTTTTTCATAGTAAGAAGTAGTGCTAGTGTAATCAAGTTGATAGCCATTTTGATCAGGATATGGGATAATTTTAATTGTATTAGTGGATTGAAAGTCAATTGGGATATGGGATATAATTAGTATGATTATGAAGTAGAAACCTGCGGAAATTGAATTTGGTTAATTTTCTTTAATTTTTTAAATTGCGTTTTATAGTAACGTGTAATTCTATTTTTGTTAGTAATTTGGTAATGATCTGGATCTATTTTTTCAACATTTTTATTAGCTTTAAAGGGGTTTTCTAATTTTCCTTTTTGTAAAGGTCCTTTTCGATATCTAGTATCGACTTGGTATTCTTTTCGGTCACTGTTGATTTTATTTATTATTTTTTCTTTTTTTCTTGAGTGTTTAACTTTGGTTGTCCGGCATATAAGAATATGTGTGCAGGAGTTTGTCCAGTAGTGTCATGTTTTGTTTTGTGATTGTAAATGTAAAGAATGGTTTCTATTTTACTAAGTTTATTTTCTTCGTCATTCAAAGTGTTAATTATTCTTATTTTTTCGTTTATTGTTTTATGAAATCGTTCGATGTCTGCTATTCCTGTTTTTGTAGTGTTTAATTGTATTTCTACTCCTTCATTTTCAAGCCATTTTTTTAGTGCTAAACTGGAAAATGCGCCGTCTCGGTCAGCTTTTAATAATATTGGTTTTCCTAACTGATTAAATATACGCATTAATGCATTTTTGCATTCTATCCAATCTTTTGTTTTAATATTTTCAAGAGTAGCGAATTTTGAATAAGTATCTATGCAACTAAGATAGTGCTTGCCTTCAGAGGAATAAATGTCTATTACAAACTTATCGCGACAATGTTCGGGCATGGGAGTAATTTTCATTGGCATATTTGTGTTTCTGTGTTCAGTTTTTGCTAAGTTGCAAATGTTGCATTCGTTTATTATATTTTGTGTTAGTAATTGGCTGTTAGGAAAATAGTAAGTTTCGCAGAAGAGTTTATTTGTTTTTTGGATACCGGGGTGTAAGAGTTTTTCATGTGTTTTCAAAATAAGTTCTTTAAATTCGGCATATGAGTCTATATTTTTTAATTGAATGAGGCTTCGTAGAATTTTAGTGTGGTTAGTGTTGATAATTTCTTTGTGTGCGCGTTGAATGATTTCAAAATCTGCATCGCTGTCTATAAACATTACGCTAGTCTTTGTGCAAAAGTGGTCAATCAAATATTTTTCGGCTTTGTCTTTAGTCATGTTATCGTATGTAATGTAAATTATTAATTTTTTGAAGTAATTCTGTTTTTTAATATTTGGAATGCCTTTAGAAAATATAATTTGTCTTTTAAATGTGTTTATTGGTTTTTCTGTGAGCCCAATTAAATTACTATTGTCTTCGTCAGCGCTATGTTGTGTTTCTTCTCCGAAATAAGTCTGTTCTATTTTTTCTTCTTCGTTTAAGTGTTCTAGTCGGTAAAGGCTTGAGTTCATAGATTCTTCATTTTTTAAATTATCTCTGATTGGATTTTTGAAGTGTTGATTAGATTCAGGGTTTGATTGAACTACGAAATGATTTTGGTTAGTGATTGGAATATCGTTAATTAATTTATACTTTCGATTGTATAAATTTACAGTTTGGGTTTTGTAATCTATGATGGCTTGTGCTTCTGAGAGAAGTTTTCTACCAATTAATAGATCATAATCTGGTGAAAATTGATGTAGAAGAAATTCATTATTACTCTTGAATAGGTTGTTGGAAAGGACATTTATTTTTTTTGTGATAGTTAATGGTCCATTGCTGGTTTGAATAAGACAATCGGTATCATGAATTGGTAAATTGAAAACATTGGATGTCATCATATTTACGGTAGATCCTGTATCTATTAAACATTTCAAATTTTTGCCCTTATAAGTGATAACTATATATTGTTGGTTTCCGAGGCTGGCAGCTGAAAAATTTTCGGCTTTCTCGATTTCTATTTCATTTGGTTGTTCTATCTCATGTTCGGTTGTGGCTGTCTGTGTGTATGTGTAATCTGAGTGTTGTGGGTAAGTTTGTTCTTGGTAATATTGAGGATAGTATTCGGGAAAAGAAGCTAATTGATTATAATATTCTTGCTGCATGTAATCGTGATAATTTATTTCTTCTTGGTTTCTAGTCTCTTCATCTATGCTCATTTTGCTTTGTCGGCTATCTGCAGGTCTAATACGCTTTGTTGGTTGATTAGGTATGCCAGGACGATTGAAAGGGGTTTGTTGTGGAGTTACTTGTCCGAAGCGATTAATGTCAAATTGGCTCTGTCTAAGAGGTGGTCTGACCGGATTAGGTGTTGGTTGTATTGGTCGAGGTGAATAATGATTAGGTGAAATATTGTTATGGTTAGTATAATTAGGTGTTGGTGGAAGATATGGTTGTTGAAAATAGGGTCGATATGGGACATAGGAATGGCTTGGTTGAAGAAATGTGGGAAACTTTTGAATATTGGGATTGGGATTTGATGGCTTGAAGTTTTTATCTTGTTTTACTTTGTTTTGATTTGGAATTAGACAGGGTTCATCATAAAGGTTTTTTTCTTGTAATATGTTTATTAAAGATCTTAAATCGGGAATTTCGCAATTTATTATTCGAATGCAAATGTGTGTGGGTAGTTTTTGGATTAAGTTTTCAATACTAGTTTTAATTAATCTTGAATACAATGTTTTTTCGTCTAAATTATTTTCTAATTCTAACTTACTCGTCAATGTCTGCCTACGGTGTTCTGCTTCTTCCAGAAAAGCTTTCACATTGCCTTTGAATGGGGTGTTCCTGAATTCCTCCAATAAAACGTGGTTCTGGGTTTGCGTCTTGTAGTTCAAAATTAGTTGTTTCCGAAGATCCGTCCATGTTGTCAAATTATTTATGCCAAGAGATAGCATAACTTCACTGCTGATGCAGCTTTCCACAAGTCCAAAGAGTATTGACCTCTGCCTCGCATCATTGCTGGTGTAAAGTGCCAATATGTAGTCGATCCGGCTAACGAATGTGTACAGACTGTTTTTATCTCCAGTGAACTTCTCAATATTTTTAAGCTGGTTGATCACTTGTGTCATGTTGGCGTCGGAAAGGGGTGCTGTTGCGTCTCCTTCCATTTTGATTATTTGATTAGTTGCAATTTAAAGTATATATTTTTTATTTTATATATATATATTTTTTTTTTTTTTTTTTTTTTTTTTGTAAATTTCTTTTGTTTAAATATATTCACTTAATTTGTTGATTGTTTAAAAAATTTTTTATTTTGTTTAAGTATGTTCACTTAATTTGTATTTACTTAACTTATTGATTGTTAAAAAATTTTTTATTTTGTTTAAGTATGTTCACTTAATTTGTATTCACTTAACTTGTTGATTGTTTAAAAAATTTTTTATTTTGTTTAAGTATGTTCACTTAATTTGTATTCACTTAACTTATTGATTGTTCAGTTTGTTGCGCAGATAGCACTTTCGAATGTTTTTGAGATAACCAGAATCTTCTGGAATTATGTTCTCTTCGAATTCTATCGCGTCTTCTTGAATTATTTTCAAGTTGTTATTTTACAATCACAATCCGCGGCTTTGGCAATTTGCGAATTTCGGTTTACACGTCACTGTCGAGGTTTTATTCTTTTAAAACTTGACGCGATATTGACCGTCGCGTGGGTTGCCTTTGCGTTAGTTGTTTAGCGGATGGCAGTAAACGGGACAAAAAGAATTAATAACTTAGTTATTGCATCAGATGGTCCACAATTTATTGTCATCCTACCGGCTGCGCCAATTAGATATATGTTACCAGTCGAATAAATGCCGCGACATATGCTAACAGCAACGCTAATGTGAATTAAAAGACGAAGTCAAAGTAAGATTATGACAACTTGCTTTATTGAACAATAGCTTAAGACTGAAGACAATTTTGTTAAAGGCTATTTTATAGGCTGCTGAAATTACGCAGCAGACAAAGAATATCGGCGTCAGTTCGACGCGTCGTTCTCACATTTTCGGTTTGCAACATTATTGCTATGCAATAGCAACGTGCAACGGCATTCTGTCAAGCCGGCGCCAGTATTTATGATCAGTCGGACGCGTCGTTCTAAGAATTTCGGCTCGCAACATTATTGCTATGCAATAGCAAAATGCAACGGCATTTTGTCAGGCCGGCGCCACTATTTATGATTTGGTTATTTTTGAACCGCTTTATTCTAGATTTTCGTGATCTAAGAAAATCCAGTATGAACTAGTTTTCAACATTCTGTGTGTTGTGGACGTAATCACTATGATTATGTCACTATATATATGTATATATGTATGTATGTGTGTGTATATGTATATATATATATATATATGTATGTGTATGAGTATGTATATATATATGTATATAAAATAAAAGAAAACGAAAAGTACATTAAACGAAATTCATAGCGGTATAAGCAGACGAGGCCAACTTGTCGTGAGTAATAGTACAGACTTGTTGCATAAGACTTGTCGGCCGAAACAATATTTCAGTGCGATTTATTGGAACGACTTACGACTTGTCGCACAGACATGTACGAATCTAATACATATTGGCGAACAGAGTTTGACGGCAACGTCGATCCTCGCAAACACAGACATGGTTACAAAATTATCATTAATTTCACATTAGCAGTGCCACAATTTCGCATTTTGTCGCCTTCTGTCGCGTGACGCTCCTAACACAAAATTGTCCGGCGCCGCTGTTCTGATTTTCAAGCATTATTTCGCTTTTGGTCGCTGACCTAACGGTACCCTGCATTTTGGTCGTCACTAACGACACTATAGAGCCTACGATTTCTGGCGCCACTATTCTGCTCTTCAGCACAAACCGAACGCTTAGAACTGACCTAACGGAATCTGACTTCGGTCGCCACTGGCAAAACATAAAACAGACCATGTCCGGCGCCACTAATCTGTCTAGCGACACTGTCTCCGTTGCTCAGTTCTGCAAAACCAAATATGCCTGGCGACACAAATTCGTACGACAAAGCTACAAAAATATGTAACTTGTAGTGAAAGACATTAACATCAGTCGCGAGTCGCGACTGCAAGATCAGTTGCGATACAGAGCTCGAACAAGAAGGACATACTTATGTGAACACAGTGATACTTATGTGAACACAGTGATACTTATGTGAACTATTGTTTGATTGTTTAACTGTCAGTGCTAAAAACCTATAATTGCTAAAATCAAGAACAATAAACCCAATAACCATACCCAACAAGATACAGGAACGCAAAAAAGAAAAAGAATACAACCACCAGAGCACCACACATAATTATTACACTTCACGCCACATTGAGTAAAATAATATAAGATTATATATAAGTATAATAAGATTATATATAAGTATTTAATTAAGATTATATATAAGTATATAATTAAGATTATATATAAGTATATAATTAAGAATATATATAAGTAATTATATATAAGTAACATACAAACACATATAAGAAAAGGTACACAACATTATACACATACACATACATATGTACATATACAATTATTAATCAAATTAATGTCGACCATAGGTAAAGTTAAGAAACTTATTCCAAACACTAGAAATAGAACTAGAATTAGCAGCAGCCTAACAGACATTAGGGAAACCCAGACTGTAGCGAGAACCGAAGACATCACTCCAATGACATCTACTTCGAGCTCTCCCCCACCCAGTGAAATACCAAATATGAATAATCATTTGGACTTCTTGACTACATTAAAAATTCCTGATGCTATTCATTTCTTGCCAACTTATGATGGAAACTCAAAGACCTTTAGTGAATTTATCACTAACGTAGAAGAAATCCTTCTCCTCATTAGAGGAACCGACCAGATACCTTATGGCCAAATGCTCTTAAGAACTATTAGGAACAAAATTGAGGGAAAAGCTAATGAAGCTATTATAGAGGAAGGAGCTAGCCTTAATTGGGACGAAATAAAAAATGCTCTCATCTTACATTGTTCCAATAAGAGAGATGAACCAACTTTAATGTATGAGTTACATACTTTGGTTCAAAACTCACTACCACTTCGTGCTTTGTACGAAAAGGTATGCGAAATTAAAATTGCCTTGTTTAGATTAACAGATACAAAAGAAGTAGAACGAACATTAATCAAAACTAAGAAAAATCTCTTTGCCAACATTTGCTTAAATTCATTTCTATCAGGAATTCGGGGTCCATTAGGCACAGCGGTTAGAGCTATGAAACCAGCTAACATTCGCGAGGCCTTTGAATGGGCTCTGAAGGAGCGAGATATTTACTTCTCCCAAGAGAACCAAAAAAGACAAGCGTACCGAAAAACTGTAAACCCCAGATACTATAGGCAACTAAATAACGAAGACGGTAGAAACAACGAAAGACGCTTAGACAAACGTCGACACCAGCAGAACTATGACAGAGGTAACTACAAAAGACGAAACAATAATTTTCCGGCTATCATGCCCAAAGAAGTAGATAGAAAATACGAAAATAAGAGTAAATACTCAAGCTCCCAAAACAGAGGACAGATACACAATGTGGCCTCAGAACCACAATTGCATAACTACAGCGAACAAGCAAATTTTCGAACAGAAGCCTCAAACAACAATCAGGATACCTAATCAGCAAGAACATAGGATCAGCTCTTCTATTTATCGTATTACATATTAAACCAAACGAACCTTTGAAATTCCTTATAGACACAGGAGCAACAGTTTCTTTTATCAATCCGAAACTAATAGCTCAAGAAAATCAAATCAATTTACAAAATCCGATCAATATCAAAACAGTGTTAAACACACATCTCTTACACAAAGTAACAAATTTACTACTCTTTAAAGAATTCTCCGCTTTTACTTCATATTCATTACTACTGTTCAACTTTCATGACTACTTTGATGGACTCATCGGAATAGACATCCTTAAACAACTTGGAGCTATAGTAGATATTCCTAAACAATCTCTAAGCACAAAGACATTCAATATAAAAATTGAATTAGAAAGGAAACTAGTATCCACCCTACACACTATAGAAGAAGAGTCAAAAAAAATCATTCCGATAGCTGTAAATTTAAAAACCGGCACATTTTACTTCAAACCTACCTCAATCTCTAAAGAAGTATTCATATCAGGCGGTCTTTACACCGCAAACAACAATATAAGTCTAATGGAAATAAATAATTTTTCCAATCAAGAACAGAAATTTTGTCTCGACTCCCCATTAGAAGTCTATAAATACAAGGAAGAGGATTACCTTGAAGTAAATACAATCACAGTATCTAAGACCAATGACCTTGACACAGAACCAATTATTCAGACAGACCACTTAAATAAGGAAGAGGCCAACGAACGCAAGAAACTTTGCTCAAAATTCCCAAATATCCTTTATAGAGAAGGAAAAGCCCTAACTTTCACTAATCTGGTTAAACACCAAATTAAAACTACCGACCAAATTCCAATACATACAAAACCATTTCGATACAGTATCAAAGAAAAGAAAGAAATTAACGCCCAGATCCAACAACTCCTTGATCACAACATAATTAAACATAGCTATTCACCCTGGAGCTCTCCAACCTTTCTAGTAGCAAAAAAGAAAGATAAATCTAATATTGCTAAATGGAGATTAGTTATTGATTACCGCAAATTAAGCGAAAAAACAGTCAAGGATAGATAACCTATGATGCCCCCCCCCTTTCTAGAAGGATTGAGAGCAAAAAATTTTACACCTGTAGATCTAGCCCCCGGATATCACCCAAAAGAAATGCACCCAAAAAATGTAGATAAAAAAGCTTTCTCTACCGTTGACGGTCATTTCGAGTTCGTTAGAATGCCTTTCGGCCTTACTAACGCTCCTGCTACGTTCCAAAGAGTTATGGACAACATTTTAGCAGATTTAAATGGCAAATATTGCTTGATATATCTAGATGACATAATTATGTTCTCATCTTCTCTCGAAGAACACATGTTACATTTACATACAGTGTTCACTAGACTTAACAACGCAAATCTAAAGCTCCAACCTAGTAAATCCGATTTCCTAAGAAAGGAAATCGAATACTTGGGGCATATTATAACAAATAAGGGAATTAGACCAAACCCCAAGAAGATCGAAACCATTAAGTCATTTCCTCTTCCAAAGACCAGAAAACAAATCAAATCTTTCCTAGGACTGTTAGGCTATTATCGTAAATTCATAAAGGACTTTGCAAATATTACAAAGCCTTTAACACAGCAGCTAAAAGGAAGGAGTACAGTAAAGATTAGTAACGAGTTCACTAACGCATTCGAAACCTGCAAAACACTCCTTTGCAATGACCCGCTACTACAACACCCCGACTTTGATAAGCCATTCATCCTTACAACCGATGCAAGTAATGTGGCGATTGGTGCCGTGTTATCACAAGGTTCAGACAACAACGAGAGACCGATCGCATTCGCTAGTCGAACACTTAATGATACGGAGTTAAACTACTCCACGGTTGAGAAAGAGATGTTAGCGATTATCTGGACAACAAAACATTTTCGACCCTACTTATTCGGTCAAAAATTCAAAATCGTTACAGATCATCGACCATTAACTTGGCTGATAAATTTCAAAGAACCAAATTCAAAATTAGTTCGTTGGAAACTCCAACTACTCGAATACGATTACGAGATTTCTTATAAAAAAGGATCTGAAAACGTTGTAGCGGATGCTCTTAGCCGCATTACCGCGGAAGTCAACACTAGCAACCACGATAGTACCCTAAAAGAAAAGATCAAAATAACGAATAAACCTATTAACGAATTTAATTTACAAATTATATTCCAAAATAGTAACAGAGCACAGTTAATAACTACAACACCTTTCAAAAACAAACTAAGAAGGACTATTTCCGAGAATACTCTCGATAAAACTAAATTAGCCCACATTTTTTCAAAGATCCTTAAACCACATAAAACATACGCTATATTGGCACCAGATGATACTTTCAAAATCATAGAAGAAATCCTACTAGAATATTTCTTACCCACGAAGTTGTACAAAATAATAAGATGCATAAACATATTAGAAGATTAACAGAAATAGATAAACTCGAAGTAGTAATTAAAAAATATCACAAAGATAGTAACCACAGAGGGATCGATGAAACCTTAGCTCATCTGAAAAGAAAAATATACTCACCACAGTTAAAAACAATAATTTCTAAGGTTATCAACGACTGCGATATATGTCAAACTCTGAAATACGACAGGCAGCCACAAAAACTTATATACCATGCAAATCCTCCACATAGATCTCTATACCATAAACGCTAAAACCGTTTTGACTATTATCGACAAATTTTCCAAATTTGCATCAGGCTATACAATCCCAGCTCGGGATAGTCTTAATATAGTCAGATCCATAAAAAACTTTATGGGACTCTTTGGAATCCCACAAAAAATAATTTGCGACCAAGGCCCGGAATTTGACGGAAAAATTTTCAAAGATTTCTGTGACCAATATAATATTCAACTACACGTTATCTCTTTCCAACAATCCTCGAGTACCTCGACAGTCAAAAGATTGCATTCTACACTGACAGAAATATACCGAATCATAATAAACAAAAAGAAAGAAGAACAAATAACTTGCGATCATGATGAGACCCTGACCGAAACCCTTATTACATACAACAACGCCATACACTCAGGGACTAAATACACTCCGTATGAGGTATTCCAGGGCAAAACCCATCTATTTAACAGAGAAACGACGTTTGATAATCAACACGATTATCTGATAAAACTAAACGCGTTTCAAGCAGACCTATACCCTAAAATAGCAGAGGAAATGAAAAACAAGATGGAACCCGTACCTTTAGACACAGGGGACACAATTTTCAGAAAGGAAAACAGACGAAACAAATTAGCCCCTAGATTTACCAAACACATAGTAGCTAAAGACACAGGGATAACATTTATTTCTAGAAAAAACCAAAAGATACATAAATCCAAGATAAAGAAGAGACTAAGAAAAAATACATTAACTATACAACCTCTTACAGATACTACCACATAAACGCACAATTATTAAACATTCAACATTTCACGGATAATGATAAAGTGGCACAAATTAATCTCGGAAACACAAAAATTGTAATTCAACATAAATATCTAAAACATAAAATTAACGCACTAGTACCAAAAACCAGAAATAGAAGAGGGTTAATTAACGGACTAGGGAACGTAAACAAAGTAGTAACATGGACGCCACGGACGAAGTAATTATTACAAACAAATTTAACAAGCTAAAAGAGTACAAAAGAAATATAATTAAGAACATAAATCAACAAAATATTATTAATAACGATATAGCAGTAAGATTCAAAAACATTACCGACCATATAAATATGGAACAGAAAATATAAACGTATTCATTAAAAATTATAAAAATAACATTTTTAGATGAACATTTTAGATGAACAAAATTCTCAGAAGAACATCTATATAGAATATTAACTTTAGATACAATAATTAAAGAAAAAACTGTAACCTTTAGAATTAACATACCAATATTTGATAAAAACAATTACGAATTATTACACATTGTTCCTCTACCTATCAATAAGACCAAATATTAGTTTTACCAAAATATGTAATACACAACCAAGCTGGCCTAATCAAGGAAATAACTAGCAAGTTCCCCAAAATCCATCAGTCATATATCTGAGAAGACAACACAACTCCAACAATCAACCAACAGTGCCTAAAGGGCATTCTAAACGAGGAAACAACAACATGCGACGTTAGAGAAATCGGCAATGAAGAAATCATTCAAGAAATAGAACAACGCCACATTATCATCTTCAATACCATCAACACAACAATCATATCCACACGTGGCAGACCAAAACGAATTAACGGATCAGCCATTATCACGTTCAAGAATTGTTCCATTAATATAGATGGATTGGAATACGATAACACAGAGATAGATTATACCGAAGAATACATTCTCTCGATTCCAGAACTCGAAGACATAAAAAAACAAGTAAGAAAACTCTAGTCGGAGGTGCCCGACTAGAAGATCCCCTGAGCCCAGTCCGATTTGCATTGTTTAATATGCTATATAGCTTGCATATAACATTAAATTTTCCAAAATTAAATTATAATTTTGAAATTGTATCCAACTAGAATGTATGTAAATCAAAAATAAATAAAAAATTAAATAAATAAACAAATCAACAAAAAAAAAAAGAAGAAAAACACACATCACCGCATCTGGACTCGAACCTGCATCTAATTACTACATATGTAACGTTAAACCGCATCATCTCAGCTAGCACAACCACTTCAGGTTTATAAATTTAAAAAAAAAAAAATTTAAAAAGTTATGCTGTTGTCACTGAGTTTCGAACCCGGGACCTTTCGTTTATGCGCTCTGCGTCTATCCACTAGTACTATTTTAATTAGTAAAAAGAGCCTGTATCCAGAAAATAAACAAATAGAAATTGCATAAAATTCACATTAATCTATATGCAAAATTTGAGGAGTCTAGCTCTAAAGGTGTGGGAGATATAATTTTATAACCTGTTTTCGATAAGGTTTAAAATCGATAACAAAACAACAAAAAGAGATATCGTTTTTTGGTAACAAACTTGACCTGCGCGTGCTATCCACGGACCCAACAAAAAAAATTCAAGTCTCTAGCTTGTCTAGATGCTTCAATCGACGCGTTCAAACATACGGACGGACGGACAGACGGACGGACGGACAGACGGACAGACAGACAGACGGGCAGGGCTAAATCGACTCAGCTCGTCGCCCTGATCAAGAATATATATACTTTGTGGGGTCTGACACGCCTCCTTCTGCCTGTTACATACATTTAACAAAACCATTATACCCTGATTTCCCATTTTCAATGGGCTCAGGGTATAAAAATAATAAAATTAATGATATCAGTCTACATAAACTCCACCTACAGACTCCTAACACGCAAAATGGAATAATAGAGATAAAAACTTAAACTTCACCCACTTAACAGTAATATATGTCTTATTGGCATTATTTGCTATAACAATTTGCATTTTCTGGACCTGTAGAACCAACAAAATTTTGTTCAGTCCGATGGAAACACCTTCAGACGGACTTACAACTATACCATCGTTATGGCCGTTGCTCCACACTAGGGGGGAAGGAGTTACCATCTCAGTCCCCTCAGTTCCCCCTGAGATGTCCCCTACCAATCTGCCTCGGCTTGGTGCGGCATAAGCATTTCAAGATCGTGTGGGCAACACTTGCTGACGAGTGCTATGTCGCGACAACGGAGCATCAGCTTTGCATGGATGTCGCGACACATGGACTTAATCTTACGATACAGTTAGCTTGGTTTAGGTCCATATACATATATACATTTTCTGTAAATAAATTAACATTCTTCAGTCTGATTCGAGTCAGAGAGATAAACAGACGTTCGTTTTATTATAAGATATATTTCAAAGGAAACCCATTATATCAGGAATTGCACAGCAATTCCTCTACTAAACTACAATTGGAGTACTACTGGAAAGGCCTCCTACTTGTAACTCGCGCATTTCAGCATATTCTAAGAATTACAATTGCGATTGATCTGCTTCTTTAGCTTCTTTAGTTTTGTATTTGTCACATATCGCCCTTGTAGTACTACTTTGGGTTTTGCCAACGAGCAATGCAATACTGGCGTGGCGCAGTGGATAGACGCAAAGCACGTAAGCAAAAGGTCCCGAGTTCGAATCTCAGTGACGACAGCGTAACTTTTTAAATTTTTTTTTTTTTAATTTATAAACATGAGGTGGTTGTGCTAATTGAGATGATGCGCTCTATCGTTACATATGTAGTAAATAGATGCAGGTTCGAGTCCAGGTGCGGCGATGTTTGTTTTTCTTCTTCTTTTTTTGTTGATTTGTTTATTTATTTAATTATTTATTTATTTTTGATTTACATACATTATAGTTGAATAAAATTTCAAAATTATAATTTAATTTTGGAAAATTTAATGTTATATGCAAGCTATGGAGCGTATTAAAAAATCAAAGTCGGGCGGGGCTTAGGGTATCTCCTAGTCGGGCACCTCCGACTAGAGTTTTCTTACTTGTTTTTACATAATCTTGTTATGTGCCTTGAATATTCGGTGAAATTTTGTATAAAACGTCTATTATAATTGCAAAATGCTATGAAACGTCTAGCGCTGTCCGCATTGTGTGGCGTCGGGTAATTCCTAATGACATCATATTTCTTGTCATCCGGAAGTATTCCTTTATCTGTGCATTTATGACCAAGAAAAGTCACCTCATGCATAAAAAAATAAGCATTTTTCTGGATGTAACTTTAGATTGTATATCCTACATTTCTCAAAAACGTCTGCTAAGTTTTTAAGCATATGTTTTTCGGAACAACCTATAACTATTGAGTCATTCATATAAAGGAATGCTTGTGAAGGTTCTAATCCAGAGAATGCTATAGTTATAATTCTTTGAAATGAATTGGGCGCTATTTTTAGACTAAACGGTAGTCGCGTGAAGCGATACGAGCCATTGCTCGTTGAAAATGACATTATATCTCTTGAACTTTCTTCGAGTTCAATTTGATGAAATCCTGACATTAAGTCAAGGCATGAAAAATATTTTGCTCGTCCAAGTTGATCCAAAATATCATCAATTCTTGGGAGTGGAAATTTATCGGACAGTAATTTTTTATTAATTAGACGATAGTCAATTACCAATCGCCTTTTCTTTTGTTCTGAACCTGGTGATGATTTTTTAGGGACAAGTAATAATGGGCTATTATATTCAGATACAGATTGTTCGACAATTCCGTCTGTGATCAATTTTCCAACTTGTTTCTGTATTTCGTCAACATGACTGTTTGGGCTTCTATAATTTTTTGTGTACACTGGTTCATCATCTTTTAATCTCAGTTTTTGTTTATAAAAGTTATTTGTGCTAATTGGTTCGGTTTCCAATCCGAATATATCAGGGTGCATAAGCTTGAAAGCTGCGATTTGAATTGAGGAGGAAAGTTTTTTTTTTAGTTGAGATAATACAGATTGCTTTCTATTTTCAATATTAGTTTTGACTACTTCGTAGTTTGAAAGTGATTCAAACGCTAAATTATTTGTACTGACTACTTGATCTTTATTTGTTGTATTTAGTAGTCTTATAAAAGTGTTGCTATGGTACTTGCTATGTAAATACCATGCTGAATTTCTTGATTTGGAATCAATACACTGTCTTCTATTGAATTTAGATCGATTTTTCTAATAACTTGGGATCTTGCTGGCAGAAGTATTGAGTTGTTGCCAGAACTGTATGTTATTGGAACATAAATTGGAAATTTTAGGTTATTGGGTCTAATTATAAGCCAATCTTCAGATAGCTTGAAGTCTAATTGACAGTTGTATTTTTTTATAAAATCGATTCCTAATATGCCATCACAAGGAATAGCGAATTGTAGATCTACGATATGAAAATCGTGTTGGATTATGTATTTAGCGGTCTGTATCTCAATAGAAGTTAACCCCTTGGATTTGGTTACTTCTTGACTTATTCCTTTTGTCTATAATATAATTGCTTTGTATGTCATGAAAGACATCCAAATTTTCTTTAACTACTGAAATGTCTGCACCTGTGTCTACTAAAAAGACAATTTCTTTTCCTGTAGGCACATGGTTGAATGATACAAATATGTTCTGACTGAGATTAATTGTATGAACCCTTGCATTTTGTACTGTTGAGCATTTAAAGGGGGATTCGAGTTTTCCGATGTATTATTGGTAACTCTGATATTGCCCCGGTTATTATTGTTGTGGCCTCGATTCGAGTTGCCACGGCCTCTTGAGTTTCCTCTATATTGGCCTCGTCCATTATTGTTATTATAATTATTGTAGTTGCGACCGCGAAAATTACCTCTATAAATTCCGCGTCCGCGGTTTCCGCCGCGCTGTGAACTATTATTGTAATATAGGACAGTGTTTTACTGCCCGCTTACCTCTGTGCAACAATTTACAAATTTAGAGACTGCCTCATTCATATTGTTGAAGGTACCAGCTTGCATGATAAGTTTTACCTTATCTATTGTGCAATTTGTAGTCATTGCTTTGACCGCATGCTGAGTAGAATAACTTCTGGCTAGCTCTAGAGATAAGCCGTCGTTTATATATGCACCTTCTAACATTTTTGTCATCTACTCAACCTCTTGTGTGTATTGGTTAGCAGTTTTGTTGCGTTGCTGTATGTTCATCAGTTTTGCTGACAATACCTGTACAGTTTCGCCTTTGACATTGATTTTTAATTTAGAAATGATTTCAAGTATTGTTGTTTCATTTACTACTAAATTTCTAGCGACACCTTTTAGCCTTGATTTTATTATCGAAATTGCTAATTCTTCGTGTTCGCCTGTTATTAAATTCAATATTTGCAATGCATCTACAAAACTTTGCAATTTTTCAGCTTTACCGTCAAAAACTGGTATAAGCTTAGTTGCTGTATTAATGAATTCAATATTTGTTTGTGCCATTGTGGTATTGTTATCTGGTTTGTTCTCTATTATACTTGAAGAAGTAGCAGAATCTGTAGAATTATTCAGATCTGGCATCAAAACAGCTGGAACAGTAAGATTATTTAAATCCTGTTCTTCTATTTTAAGGTTTGTGGTTAGCTCTTCTGACTCTATCTGGTCAGTGTTAGCTTGTTCTGTCGATTGTGGTTCATCACCAGTTTCAATCGATAAAGAAGTGTTAAGTATGGTTGGTACCAATATAGCTAAATTGTACTTTAGTTTAATGGATACTAAATTAGATCGTAGTCTGATCAAAAATTTTGATACTTGTGACCAATGATTTTGATTTAATTTTTCTCTCTGGCCATGTATTAGTATACGTGCTTTATTAAAGCAATTTACTAATATTTCTACATGTTTTTTAATTGTGTTTTTTTGAATCGGACTGTTTTGTGTAAGTGACTTATATGATTTATCAAAGTCAACTTTTATGTTATTTATTTCTTTATACAAATCATTCCATTCCATTATTTGTGGACATGAAGTGTTTTTCTACTCTATCTGTTCGGCGCAGCAGCTAATAATTGCTCTTAAATAAGCTTCTCTTAAGCCATCTGCTCTTTATCACATTCTCATTCGCTCATAGTGCAGTTAGGCACAAAAAGAAACTGTAACACACATACATATGTAAATTTATGCTGCTCGGTTACTTGCTTATCGTTTTGTATTCTATTCTTTAAGTTCGAAATTCACCTTCAAGCGAGCAACACCTACATCTCTCTATTGTAAACTGTATTAACTTTGCCTACACGATCATCGCGGACTAGGCATTAAACTAATAAATAATAAGCTAAATTAAATCGTGGTTTTATTATTTTGCCTTCGTAAATGATTGGAGCCAGAGTTGCCGAAAAAGCTCGGCAGCTTCCAACATTTTGGTGACCCCGACGTGATTTATACACTCCGTGGTGTTTCGTTTAGTGTATCAAGTTAGTACTCAACGTCGTCAAAGTACAACGGTGTGAATCATTAACATTTGTGCAAAATAGTGCATTCAAATTAATAACACATCGCGTTGTACGACGAAACAGTGTAAAACATTAACATTTGTGCAAAATAGTGCATTCAAATTAGCAATAAACTTCGTCGTACACGACAGTGCAAGGCGTTAAAATTTGTGCAAAATAGTGCATTCAAATTAATAACAAATCTCGTCGTGTAAAACATTAACATTTATGCTCAAGTTATATATTAATTTGTGTATATAATAGTGCATGGCATTGTGCGTACATTATCTCGAGTTTTTCTTATTCCTCTTTAATCGTCTGTTTCGTTCATCGCGTTTGGCGCCTGCTGTGCATCGTCTGCATATAGGGCCCGCTAAGCCGAAAAAGCTGTGTCAATCATAGAAGACACACATACAGACATATATAATAGCTCAGATAAGCTTGCGGTCGCGCTTGCGTTGTGCTTATCTTTATCATCTTCTTGTTCGTCGGTTGTTCGTCGCGGTTTTTGACGCTTCTTTGTGCAGCGTTTGCATAGAAGGCCCGCTAATCCGAAAATAGCTGTGTCGATCACACACATACAAACACACGCATTTACAGTGAAAGAGTGAACCTGCATATTAGATCAGCTAAACTCGAAGTGCATTAGAGAGTATATTAGCTTGTGCATTAATTTTGTAACAAAACGTGTTTTTTCGCGAGTAAACAAACTTAAATGAATAACTCAGAGTCGAATGTTGATCAAGTGCCTGAATCTCAGGTTACTTTCTTAAAACTCAAAACAAACGCGCTTTTCGATAGACTGGAAAGGTTATATGCCGATATGGACATTGACAAATTAAGTCACATGGACTCGTGTGATTTACGTGTGCTTTTGGATTCGCTAACCAAGTTAGAGTCAAACTTTGATTCAGTCCATACTAGCCTAGAAGAATCTAACTTTGAGTCCATATCTAGTGATTTGCCTGCGCGTTTTGAATCAACTTTGTTAAAGTTTAAAGCCTTGCTTCAACGTGAACTAGGAAATCGGTCGGATCAACAACTTTCGTCGACGCTTAATACAAGTGGTTCAAATGCTCATCCAAGACTCGTCATGGCTAATCGATCGCGTTTGCCGCAGCTGGAGCTGCCAAAATTTAGTGGAGTCTACACTGAGTGGGAAAACTTCTACTCTATGTTTAAGACGATAATAGATGCTGATCCGGATCTCAGTCCTATTGAGAAGTTCCAGCATCTTCGATCCTGCTTAAGTGGTTCTGCGTTGGATACTATCAGCTCATTGGAAATCAACAAAGCCAACTATCTCGTCGCTCTGAATATTCTTCAACGTCGATTTGATAATAAGCGTTTTATTGTACAGGCACACATCAGAGCAATCTTCCGGCTTGAGAAAGTTGATGCATCTGTGGGCAGGCTGAGGCAGTTGGTGGATAAAGTTACGTCTCACATTCGGGCTATGGATTCTTTAGCATCGCGGGAAGAAGTTGCTGACTGTGTCATCGTGCAAACAGTGTTGCAAAAGCTGGACAAGGCTACTCAGGCTAAATGGGAGGAAGGCTCATCTACTAATGAGTTGCCATCTTGGTCGAGATTGTCAGAATTCTTGCAAGGACGGTGTCGAGTCCTTGAAAATGTGGATCAAGTCTTGCAGGATGGTCAGGTTGGCAAGTCAGGAAAGATCGTGAGTACTCCTTTAAGAAAGGCATTTGTTGCTTCGAAGACTCCTATTCGTTGTGTCTTTTGTGACGATCCAAGTCACGCGCTATTCCAATGTAAGCGTTTTGAGCAATTGTCCCCAATGGCAAGGCATAAGGAGGCCAAGAGGCTCGCCCTTTGCCTCAATTGCCTAAGAAAAGGACATCAGCTGAAGGATTGCAAATCTGGTTCCTGCCGTACCTGCCAATTGAAACACCATACTTTATTGCATTACAATCAGTCTTCAACAGTTACATCGAACGTAGTCCCTCAACTTAAACAACAAGCAAATGCAATACATCCCACTGCCATGGTTGCAATGTCACCTTCTCTGCCTCAAGTCCACATATCTCCTAACTCGTCTGATGTGGTGCTTCTAGCCACTGCTATAATCCTTGTCAAGAACCGAGCTGGCACATTCGTTCCGTGTCGTGCACTCTTGGACTCAGGATCTCAACTTCACTTCGTCACCAGTCGGTTTGCAAATCAGCTTCAGCTTCGAAAATGTAAATCACTGACTGCAGTGTCTGGCATTGGAGATGCCAGCTTCTCAACTGAAGGATATTGAGTCAATCTCGTTCTGAAATCGCGGATTTCTGATTATTCTGCCTCCATCACTGCCATCGTCGCCCAGACAATTACTGACAACCAGCCTGGCATCTCAATTTCTACTAACACTTGGAATCAAACTTACAGCTAGCTGATCCTTTGTTCCATAAGTCACAACGGATTGATCTTCTCATCGGAGCTGGTCTCTTCTTCGAGCTGATGTGTGTTGGCAAATTCAGTTGGCACCTGGATTACCAGTTGTGCAGAAAACGCAGCTCGGCTGGATCATTTCAGGTGGCGGGCAACATGCCCCCAAACTCTGTTCGTTTATCGCAACCCAAAGAAATTCGGATCACGCCAATCACAGCACTCGGCTTGATGAGTTGGTGCGTCAGTTTTGGGAAGTGGAACACGTTTTCGAGCCTATTGCCAAGGTAACCACAGAAGAACTTAATTGCGAGCAGCATTTCATTACAAACTATCGTCGATTACCTTCTGGGGAATATTCAGTCTGCTTGCCAAAAAAGCAAGGGCGATTCCTATTTGCAGGCCAAGCGTCGATTGTTGAATTTAGAGCGTAAGTTCGCTCGAAATCAAACTTTAAAGGAGAAATACTCAGCATTTATAAAGGAGTATATTGATCTCAATCATATGTCTTTGGTTCCCAGCGAAGAGATCAATGAATGCAAATATTTCTTACCTCATCATTGCGTATACAAAGCAGAGAGTTCGACAACAAAGCTAAGAGTTGTCTTTGATGGCTCGGCCGCTACCACATCTGGTTTCTCATTAAACGATTTGCTTATGTCAGGACCGACTATTCAAGCTACCTTGTTTCACACACTCGTTCGTTTTCGTACTTTTTGGATCGCACTTACTGGTGATATTGGTAAAATGTATAGGTGTGTGAAGGTCGTGGAGCATGATTCTATGCTCCAGTGCATTTTATGGCGAAACTCATCAGACGATGCTAGCGAAGTCTTCAAATTGAATACCGTCACTTATGGGACCGAACCCGCTTCATTTTTGGCCATTCGTGCAATGCATCAACTAGCAATAGATGAGTCGTCGACATACCCATTAGGATCCAAAACGGTTTTGCGAGATTTCTACGTTGATGACCTGATCTCAGGAGGCAATTCATTTGAAGAAGTTCGCGACATAATGCAACAAACCACAGGTCTTCTTGCTCGAGGAAACTTTAAGTTGAGAAAATGGTGTTCCAATTCAAGAGACGCACTTCGCGGAGTTCCAGAAACTGAACAGGAAAGTTTTCTCAAACTCGATGACGGCAGCGACGTAACAAAGGCACCTGGATTGTCAGCGGACGATCTTCGTCAAGGATCGCACATATTGTGTCGTCTTGTTCAAAGAACTCAACTGCACCGAGAATACTCTGCACTACGAAATGAAAAGAATGTTCATTCGTCAAGCGCCATTCTTTCGCTCTCTCCGTTTATGGATGACTTTGGTCTACTTCGAGTAGGTGGCCGCTTGCGGCACTCTACTCTCGGCTTCGATGCGCGCCACCCAATTATCTTGCCCAAAGAACATCCCTTGACCTTCTCTATAGTATCTCATCTTCATCTGGCGCATTATCATGCAGGACCGCAGGCCTTGCTTGGAGTAATTCGACTCCAGTTTTGGCCCATAGGCGGCATGAAAACTGTCTCCCGAGCATTGCGAAAATGTGTCATATGCTGTAGATCCCGGCCTCGTCTAGTGGAGCATATAATGGCGGACTTGCCTAAGGATCGTATACAGTTTTCACCGGCATTTACTGTCACTGGAGTCGACTACTGTGGACCATTTTACTACAAACCCGATGGACGAAACCGAACTTCAATAAAATGCTACATCTGCGTATTCGTTTGCTTCGCAACTAAGGCTGTATGGTTGGAGCTCGCAAAGGATCTGTCGACCGCAGCTTTCTTGGGCGCCCTCAAGCGTTTCATCAGTACGTGCGGCATCCCAAGATGCATTTGGTCTGACAACGCTACTAACTTTGTGGGTGCACGGAACGAGCTAGCGGATCTGAAACGTTTATTGTTGAGCCAGGAACATCGCACTGAAGTTCAGAACTACTGCATCAACAACAGTTTTGATTGGAAGTTCATACCTCCTCGCTCGCCACATTTCGGTGGCCTATGGGAAGCAGCTGTGAAGACCGCAAAGAGTCATCTATACCGCGCTATGGGATCATCACTTCTCGGCTTCGATGAACTTCGCACCTTGGTATGCCAAATTCAGGCTATAATCAATTCTCGTCCTCTTGTTCCACTTTCAGAAAATCCCGATGATCTTGGAGTTCTCACTCCAGGACATTTTTTGATTGGTCGACCACTCATCGATTTTCCCGAGCCAGACGTAACTGGGCTCGACCACAATCGCCTCGGTCAATGGCAACGCTGGAGTGAGGAGTACCTTACTATTCTTCAACAGCGTGGAAAATGGGTCACCTCGCAGCCTCCGATCAAGATCAATGTCGTATGTCGATGTCGTATGTGTGAAGGATGAAAACTTGCCGCCGTTGAAATGGCCATTAGCTCGAGTCGTTGAGACCATCGCTGGAGCTGATGGTGCTGTTAGAGTCGCTGTTCTGCGCACACCCACTGGAACTACACGTCGAGCTGTCAATAAGCTGTGCGTCCTTCCGGTTGATGATCCTGTTAAAAGACTTGGTCTTTCAACGGGGGGGAGGATGTTCGGCGCAGCAGCTAATAATTGCTCTTAAATAAGCTTCTCTTAAGCCATCTGCTCTTTATCACATTCTCATTCGCTCATAGTGCAGTTAGGCACAAAAAGAAACTGTAACACACATACATATGTAAATTTATGCTGCTCGGTCACTTGCTTATCGTTTTGTATTCTATTCTTTAAGTTCGAAATTCACCTTCAAGCGAGCAACACCTACATCTCTCTATTGTAAACTGTATTAACTTTGCCTACACGATCATCGCGGACTAGGCATTAAACTAATAAATAATAAGCTAAATTAAATCGTGGTTTTATTATTTTGCCTTCGTAAATGATTGGAGCCAGAGTTGCCGAAAAAGCTCGGCAGGTTCCAACACTATCTATTTCTTTAATTGTTTTCAGTCTAACCTTTAACTAACTAACTTTAGTTAATGTAGAATTTTTGTATATTTGCAATTTCATATATATTTGTAATTTATTGCTTCTTTTTTGTGTTACAAACTTAAATATATTGCTTTTTATACTAGTTTCCCAAAGGGAAAATAGTATATTGGTTTTGTGCAATGTCCGTCTTGCTGTCCGTCTGTCCGTATGAATGCAATATTTTTCTACGCTATTGAAGCAAGAGACTTCAAATTTGGAATAAAGTGTCAAGATTTTTCGGATACGCCCACTAGGGGCGTGGCAAATCGGAAAATGGTTGCGCCCATAGTTAAGAAATCATATTAGTTGAAGAGCTAGAAAATTGAAATTTGCAATGTATACTTGTGTTGACCACCCAAGTTCAAAAAGATATGGCGGATATATTTACGCCCATTGGGGGCGTGGCAAATCGGGAAAACTGTAACTTCTACAGTTTTAAAGCTAGAATGCTGAAATTTGGCACGTATCTTAACGCTTTGATTCTATAAAGATTGATCGGATAAGCAACATAAGATCAAAAAGATATGGCGGACATACCTACGCCTTCAGGGGGCGTAACAAATCGCAAAACATTATAGCTCCTACAGTTTTAGAGCTAGACGCTTCAAAGTTGGATGTTTATGTTACTGGGGTCCTCCTCTATTGATTCCCCAAAAATAAATCTTACGCCCTTTGGGGGCGTGGTATATCGAAAAAATACCCTGTAACTTTTACACTTTTGGAGTGTAAGCATCCAAACTTTACAGTTACGTTACCCTCGACTCCTTCTAGGAACTTGCCAAATATGATATGTCTACGCCTACTGGGGACGTGGCAAATTGGCAGCAAAATTTGTAACGCCCAGCTGCAAAATTCATATGCCTGTGCCACCTATATAAATAAGCTTAATAAGAATTGCTAAGACGACAAACGGCACTTCTGAGAAATATTAAGAAATATATGCAATTCGATTTAATGTTGAAGTTCTGCAAATAATTTATCTGCTAAAATTATCATTTTTCGTATAGCCTAGGTCAGTTATGTTATTTTCTTTTTGTGTGTGTGACCATGACATAAAATGTAAATATCAAATATCGATTACACAAATATCGACTTATTCCAAACAAAATTATTTTACACAAAAAAATTGACGATAGGACCCATCATGTATGTATGTATGTAGGCACGAACAGCTGCCCAACTATTTTCATGTCGTCGCCGCCGCGTCTCGAACGCGGACCCTTTTGCTTACACGCTTTTCATCTACTTGCTGCGCCACATCAGTTTTGGCAAATCCGAAACTACTTCATTACAAGGGCGACTTTTGACAAATACAAAACTATAAAAGCAGCTGTTAATGCAAACACAATATAAACATAAATCAATCGCAATTGTGATTCTTAGAAAAAGCTGAAATGCGCGCATATGAACATATGTATTTATATATGTACATACAAAAACGGTGGTCCGTTTGAATTTATGCGTATAATCGGCGATATTTGACAAATACAAAACTAAAGAAGCGGCTGAAAATGCAAACACAACTCAATAACAATTTTGGTTGAAGAATATGCTAGAGTGAATGGCGCTGAATTTATTTGTGAACGTGCATAAGCAAACGCGCGTGCACGTTTCAATGTATGTGTAAATGTAAATATATTTTGCTGTCGCTGCTTAACGCGTGCGTTCACATGAATCTACATAAATGTAAAATCTGAGATATATTATTAAATTGAATATACCAGATGCTCCTATGGGAAACTAGTATCACGCATTAGGTTCGCCCTCATGCAACGTTCTTACTTGTTTTATTTTATTCTTCACACCGCCTCTTTTATTAGCCATATTTACACTCTACTCACTCAGACT
Source organism: Drosophila meridiana (assembly GCA_035045185.1). Lineage (NCBI taxonomy): Eukaryota > Metazoa > Arthropoda > Insecta > Diptera > Drosophilidae > Drosophila > Drosophila meridiana. The sequence continues at coordinate 266,497 of JAWNPF010000195.1, read as the reverse complement.
TTTCCTTGTCCATTGTTGCCGTTCGATGGTTGCGTGGACACTGGATCACTCGCTCAGCAGTCTAAATCCAACGATGATCCATTGGCGTTGTTGTTGATGATGATTTTGTCCTCGCAGGCTTGTGATTATGTCACGGTCGCCATGTAATGATTGACACTTCTTGTATTTTGTATTGGTTTGTATTTATTTAAAGGTTGAGGAGGCAGCAGTGTTGCCGCTTCCAACGCTCAGCTGTAGCTGACCTTAAACATTCTATTTAGGTTCTAAATAAGCCTAAGTCTCGTTGCTGCGATACATAAGGTTTGGGCAGCAGAGAGAGACGGTTAGGTATATTACTTATATATTATATATGTATATGTTATATGTGCATTTATGCTCTCTTCAACTGGAGCGATAGTGCATATGCATACACTTGAGTTCTGTCAAGTGGTCGGCGCGTCTAAGCAGAATGCTGACACTTGCATATTCTGGGAGAGCGACGACCGACCCATATTCCGGGTTAAAAACCGGGACTCTGTTTACATAAACACTGCAACAAAGTGTTACAGTGTGTATTCTTCAAGTACTCTTGGTACAGTGGATATTCAATATGTATGCATACTACAGTTTGAACAACAACCGGGGATGCTCTTACTTTTATAGTGGGACTTTGATTAGGCTCGACAGTTTAATTATAAGTACCAGTAGCCCCAGGTGGTGTTGACAAGTCTACAGAAGGTGGATTGGAAATTGAGTCTGGATTAGGTGAAGTAGGAGCTAAAGAATTTGGAGACAACATTGGTACAGAAGCTGGTACCAATAATGTTGTAGTCTCCATTAGATTGTGTAGAGTTTCAAAATTATACTATTTGAATATTTCTTCACCAGCTTCAATATCACTAGAAAGCTGCTTTAAAATATTGCACAGTTTTAAAAATTGAACTCTCACCGAATTATACATCTTGGAAAAATTAATTTGTTTTTCCAAGCAACTCGGGCAAGACCAACGTAAACCACAGCAACCAATTTTGGTAGTGGACATGATTTTGTCATAGTCACGCCAAGTAAGGCCAGCACATTTAGTATGCATCAAGTTCTCACACAACCAGCAATTAACAAATTGTGCTTGTGCAGAGTCAACAACCTGCCTAAAAGAACATGATTTCTTACAGCATGTCATTTTGGCAATTGGGGTTAAACAAAATTCAAGCGAGACGAAAAAAAACAATTAAGAAAACTCTAGTCGGAGGTACCCGAATAGGAGATCCCCTGAGCCCCGTCCGATTTGCATTGTTTAATACGCTATATAGCTTGCATATAGCATTAAATTTTACAAAATTAAATTATAATTTAGAAATTTTATTCAACTAGAATATGTGTAAATCAAAAATAAATTAATAATTAAATAAATAAACAAATTAACAAAAATAAACAAGTAACAACGTTGCATGAGGGCGAACCTAATGCGTGATACTAGTTTCCCATAGGAGCATCTGGTATATTCAATTTAATAATATATCTCAGATTTTGCATTTATGTAGATTCATGTGAACGCACGCGTTAAGCAGCGACAGCAAAATATATTTACATTTACACATATGTACATACATTGAAACGTGCACGCGCGTTTGCTTATGCACGGTCACAAATAAATTCAGCGCCATTCATTCTAGCATATTCTTCAACCAAAATTGTTATTGAGTTGTGTTTGCATTTTCAGCCTCTTCTTTAGTTTTGTATTTGTCAAATATCGCCGTTTATACGCATACATTACACCGACCACCGTTTTTGTATGTACACATATAAATACATACGTTCATAGGCGCGCATTTCAGCATTTTCTAAGAATCACAATTGCGATTGATTTATGTTTATATTGTGTTTGCATTAACAGCTGCTTCTATAGTTTTGTATTTGTCAAAAGTCGCCCTTGTAGTGAAGTAGTTTCGGATTTGCCAATAAGCAATGCAAAACTGATGTGGCGCAGCAGGTAGATGAAAAGCGTGTAAGCAAAAGGGTCCGCGTTCGAGACGCGGCGGCGACGGCATGAAAATAGTTGCGCAGCTGTTCGTGCCTACATACATACATACCTGATGGGACCTATCGTCAATTTTTTTGTGTGTGATTCATTTTGTTCGGACTAAGTCGATTACATAAATATCGGTATTTGATATTTACATTTTTTGTCAGGGTCACACACACAAAAAGAAAATAACATAACTGACCTAGGCTATACGAAAAATGATAATTTTAGCAGATAAATTATTTGCAGAAGTTCAACATTAAATCGAATTACATATATTTCTCAGAAATGCCGTTTGTCGTCTTAGCAATTCTTATTAAGCTTATTTATATAGGTGGCACAGGCATATGAATTTTGCAGCTGGGCGTTACAAATTTTGCTGCCAAGTTGCCACGTCCCCAGTAGGCGTAGACATATCATATTTGGCAAGTTCCTAGAAGGAGTCGAGGGTAACGTAACTGTAAAGTTTGGATGCTTACACTCCAAAAGTGTAAAAGTTACAGGGTATTTTTTCGATATACCACGCCCCCAAAGGGCGTAAGATTTATTTTTGGGGAATCAATAGAGGAGGACCCCAGTAATATAAACATCCAACTTTGAAGCGTCTAGCTCTAAAACTGTAGGAGCTATAATGTTTTGCGATTTGTTACGCCCCCTGAAGGCGTAGGTATGTCCGCCATATCTTTTTGATCTTATGTTGCTTATCCGAGTATATATATTAAATTTCAAGTCTCTAGCATCAATAGTGCTCAAAATATAGCTGAATTTGTAAAATCACTATATATTCAGATCCGATTTGCCACGCCCCCAGTGCCATATCTTTTTGAGCTTGGGTGGTCAACGCAAGTATACATTCCAAATTTCAAGTCTCTAGCTCTTCAACTAATATGATTTCTTGACTATGGGCGCAACCATTTTCCGATTTGCCACGCCCCTAGTGGGCGTCTCCGAAAAATCTTGACACTTTATAATTCGAGGGTATACACGAGTATATGTTCCAAATTTGAAGTCTCTTGCTTCAATAGCGTAGAAAAATATTGCATTCATTACGACATTGCACAAAACCAATATACTATTTTCCCTTTGGGAAACTAGTATAAAAAGAAAAGAAAAACAAACATCACCGCACCTGGACTCGAACCTGCATCTATTTACTACATATGTATCGTTAAAGCACATCATCTCAACGAGTACAACCACATCATGTTTATAAATTAAAAAAAAAATTAAAAAAGTTACGCTGTTGTCACTGAGTTTCGAACTCGGGACCATTCGTTTAAGCGCTTTGCGTCTACCCACTACGCCACACCAGTATTGCGTTGTTTGTTGGCAAAACGCAAAGTACTACAAGTACTACAAAGGCGATATGTGACAAATACAAAACTAAAGAAGCTAAAGAAGCAGATCAATCGCAATTGTGGTTCTTAAAATATTTTGAAATGCGCGCATATGAACGTATGAGTATGTGTACATACAAAAACGGTGGTCTGTTTCAATGTATGCGTGTAAAGGGCGATATATGACAAACACAAAACTACAGAAGCGGATGAAAATGAAAACAGAATTCAAACACAGATTTGGTTGAAAAATATGCTAGAACGAATGGCATTGAATGTATTTGTGCACATGCATAGCAGAGGCGCTTGCACGTTTCAATGGAACGGAATTTGATGAAACTTTCAGCATAAGAATCTATTGAATTTTTTACATTTTATAAAAATGCTTATTTATTCACATGGTTATATTTGCAACAGACTCTCCTTGAGTGGAGAAGGGGATGGGGGAGGGGGATTACTTAGTAAAAAGAGCCGGTATCAAAAAAATAAAAAATAGAAATTGTATAAAATTCATATGAATCTATATGCAAAATTTGAGGGGTCTAGGTCTAAAGGTGTGGGAGATATAATTTTATAGCCTGTTTTCGATAAGGATTAAAATCGATAACAAAACAACAATAACAGATATCGTTTTTTGGTAACAAACTTGACCTGCGCGTGCTATCCACGGACCCAACAAAAAAAATTCAAGTCTCTAGCTTGTCTAGATACTTCAATCGACGCGTTCAAACATACGGACGGACGGACGGACGGAGAGACGGACGGACAGACAGACGGACAGAGCTAAATCGACTCAGCTCGTCGCCCTGATCAAGAATATATATACTTTGTGGGGTCTGACACGCCTCCTTCTGCCTGTTACATACATTTAACAAAACCATTATAGCCTGATTTCCCATTTCATTTTTTCAATGGGCTCAGGGTATTAAAAAACAAAAAGCGAAAGAATGCTAAACTAAAAGAGATAAGAACGCGTTGAGAGCACTAAAAACAAACATCAACAAAAAAAAACGGCAGTACTAATAAGAATCGCGCACAAATAAGAATACCGTGCACAAAACAAACTAATGAGAGCAAATTCAGACACAAGTGTGTGTGCAAGCAAAATGTAACATACAACAACAAGTGAGAGCAGATGAAACAGAAAGCCGGCAAACAGCGACGCAAAACAAAAACGATAATAGAAATCAAAATCGCCGATGCACGAAAACCGAAAATGAAAATCGGTAATAACTGAAGCACAAAGCACAGCGGATTAAACCTTGCACAGCAATATAATGATAGTTATCCAAAGTTAACCGAACGCGATAGTGTGACAATTATAGTGAAATAATAAGTGATAATTTAATTAAAACTCAAGAGCACAAAAAAATACGTGTCAACACTCTGAACTGAGAACTCTCTTTTGAGTAGTCTTACTAAAATATTCAATCACATACGGTTTGTTGTTTATTCTGTGTAACAGTATGCCTCTATAGCTAATGGCGCTTGCATCTGTATGCAGCTCTCTGGGATATTCTGGATCAAATATCACTAACACTGGCTTGCTTGTCAGAATATCAACAATTTTCTTACGAACTAGCATTACCAATTCCGCTTAGCGAAACGACATTATTTGTTCTTTTACCGGTCAGCTTGTGTGATATACTTTCTTTAAGTGCATTCTGCACCAGAATCAAATGTAATCGGAAATTTCTCACCTCGGTGCAACATGATTGCTTTAGGTCCGTCCACAACGCATAGCTCGACTCTTTTATAAACGAGTCGAGTTTTTTGGGCATTGGGTGGCGATGTGGCCCTGCTCATGACATCTGTAGCATGTTATGACTTTAGCACGCTGTGAGCTAGCTCGATGCTCTCCCTCAGATGTTGATGAAGTCTGCATACTACATTCCGACTTCTTATGCCCGAATTTTTAACAGGAGTAGCATTTTATTGGCACTAATTTAGCCCTCTTTGTATTCGAGTCGTCGTCTGAGAAATTGGATCGACGTTTATCGAACGAAAAAACTTTCAACTCGGACTGCAAGTCTGGTCTGCTTCGAATGTTTTTAGTGTACGCTATTTGTTGCAATCTAAGGTCATAGTTTGCTAAATAGCCCAACGCTACAGACACCGAATTTCCTCGTAATCCATCTTACGCCATTTTGTTGTTAGTGACGTCATCTGCCGACTCGAAAAAACAGCAAGACACTCGCCAGTATTTGGGCGACTGTTGAGCAATTTTAAAATTGTAGCCGCTGGTGTTTCAACATTCTCAAATCGCTGTTCGAACAGTTCCCTAAATCCCTGGCTATCCCTGGATAGCATATCTGCGACAACCATTGCGATGAATTTCCTTTTAAAGACTTCGACAACGACAAAATTAATGCGCTGCCTTGTAGCGGAATTTCATTGATTATTTCCACTGTAGCGCACCACTGCAAAGCGTCGGCGCCAGCCGCTTCTGAATTAAATTTTGGCAGCGAATTTGTGATGGCTCGCGTAGTGACGCTTGCAAAGATTTTGCCAATTCCGATTCCCACTTCTGATATCGGCGAGTAGTTGACGTTTTGCCTTTCAGAATACTCATCTGCATTTCATCAGCTGCATTTCCATCCATATTCTCACTAAAAGTGTGCAGCGAGTCTCAGCGTGCTGTTCTCTCTTCAGATTTTACTCTTACACTGAGCCACACTCGACATCAGTATATACTGTCGTCGCACTTTTTTAATGTTATCGATATCAATAAGGAAATGTATTACGCAACGCTGATCAATTCTTATTAAAACTACGCGCGTAATTCAAAACAATACCAGTACCCAATTATCTCTCCGACACACATATATATTTGAGAGAGAAAGAGTGAGAGCGAACAAAAATAAAATCGCACATAGAGCAACTCTGTTGAAGAATCGACCACTTCAGCTGAGCGCTTGAAACTGAATGATTCTGCTTCTTGCTATTATTGTTTCCCGATCGTCATCTATAAATTTTGTGTCGCAGAAAAATTTTATTGTAGACGACGAGTCTATGCCGCGTAGTGTTAGTGATCCAACTAAATTATATTAGTAGACGTATCACTAACCATTCAACACATAGACTCGCCAAAAATTATTCCATACAAAAAAAATTGACGATTGGGCCCGTCACAATTTCGTTTTTGTTCGGCTCAGTCTCATAGCGTTCGCAACAAAAATAGCAATAAGCAGAATCATTCTGCTGTGACTGGCCCTATCATCAATTTTTTATACTAGTTTCCCAAAGGGAAAATAGTATATTGGTTTTGTGCAATGTCCGTCTTGCTGTCCGTCTGTCCGTATGAATGCAATATTTTTCTACGCTATTGAAGCAAGAGACTTCAAATTTGGAACATATACTCGTGTATACCCTCGAATTATAAAGTGTCAAGATTTTTCGGATACGCCCACTAGGGGCGTGGCAAATCGGAAAATGTTTGCGCCCATAGTTAAGAAATCATATTAGTTGAAGAGCTAGAAAGTTGAAATTTGGAATGTATACTTGCGTTGACCACCCAAGTTCAAAAAGATATGGCGGATATATTTATGCCCATTGGGAGCGGGGCAAATAGGGAAAACTGTAACTTCTACAGTTTTAAAGCTAGAATGCTGAAATTTGGCAAGTATCTTAACGCTTCGATTCTATAAAGATTGATAAAAAGATTATATGTCCACGCCCACTGGTGGCGTGGCAAATCGGATCTGAATATAGAGTGATTTTACAAATTCAGCTATATTTTGAGCACTACTGATGCTAGAGACTTGAAATTTAATATATATACTCGGATAAGCAACCCAAGATCAAAAAGATATGGCGGACATACCTACGCCTTCAGGGGGCGTGGCAAATCGCAAAACATTATAGCTCCTATAGTTTTAGAGCTAGACGTTGGATGTTTATGTTACTGGATGGATGTTTATGTTACTGGATGGATGTTTATGTTACTGGGGGCCTCCTCTATTGATTCCCCAAAAATAAATCTTACGCCCATTGGGGGCGTGGTATATCGAAAAAATACCCTGTAACTTTTACATTTTTGGAGTGTAAGCATCCAAACTTTACAGTTACATTACCCTCGACTCCTTCTAGGAACTTGCCAAATATGATATGTCTACGCCTACTGGGGACGTGGCAAATTGGCAGCAAAATTTGTAACGCCCAGCTGCAAAATTCATATGCCTGTGCCACCTATATAAATAAGCTTAATAAGAATTGCTAAGACGACAAACGGCACTTCTGAGAAATATTAAGAAATATATGCAATTCGATTTAATGTTGCACTTCTGCAAATAATTAATCTGCTAAAATTATCATTTTTCGTATAGCCTAGGTCAGTTATGTTATTTTCTTTTTGTGTGTGACCATGACATAAAATGTAAATATCAAATATCCATTACACAAATATCGACTTATTCCGAACAAAATTATTCCACACAAAAAATTGACGATAGGACCCATCATGTATGTATGTATGTAGGCACGAACAGCTGCCCAACTATTTTCATGTCGTCGCCGCCGCGTCTCGAACGCGGACCCTTTTGCTTACACGCTTTTCATCTACTTGCTGCGCCACATCAGTTTTGGCAAATCCGAAACTACTTCACTACAAGGGCGACTTTTGACAAATACAAAACTATAGAAGCAGCTGTTAATGCAAACACAATATAAACATAAATCAAACGCAATTGTGATTCTTAGAAAAAGCTGAAATGCGCGCATATGAACATATGTATTTATATATGTACATACAAAAACGGTGGTCCGTTTGAATTTATGCGTATAAACGGCGATATTTGACAAATACAAAACTAAAGAAGCGGCTGAAAATGCAAACACAACTCAATAACAATTTTGGTTGAAGAATATGCTAGAATGAATGGCGCTGAATTTATTTGTGACCGTGCATAATCAAACGCGCGTGCACGTTTCAATGTATGTGTAAATGTAAATATATTTTGCTGTCGCTGCTTAACGCGTGCGTTCACATGAATCTACATAAATGCAAAATCTGAGATATATTATTAAATTGAATATACCAGATGCTCCTATGGGAAACTAGTATCACGCATTAGGTTCGCCCTCATGCAACGTTCTTACTTGTTTTTAGAATAATTTTGCTCTGAATGACGAGTCAATGTGTTGCATGGTTAGTGGTCGTATGGAAAATTAATCTATAAAAAAATAGCATGAATGCAATTTAATTTGATATTTAAAATTTTTGATGATATGGTCACACACACAAAAAGAAAATAACATAACTGATAAATTATTTGCAGAACTTCACCATTAAATCAAATTACATATATTTCTTAATATTTCTTAATACCGTTTGTCGTCTTACAATTCTTATAAGCTTATTTATATAGGTGCACACAAAATTTCAGCTCACTTTACAAACTTTGTTGCCAATTTCCACGCCCCCAGTAGGCGTAGACACATCATATTTGGCAAGTTCTTAGGATCCAAGGTAAGGCAACTGTAAATTTGGATCTTACCTCAAAATTGAAATTACAGGAATTTTTCGAACTGGCACACCCCAAAGGGGTTAAGATATTTTTTGGGTAATCGATAGGAAAGACCTCCATAACACAAACATCCAATATTGAAGCGTCTAGCTCTAAAACTGTAGGAACATAAGGTTTTGCGATTTACCACGTCCCCTGTAGGCATAAAACCGTCAATCTTTTTGAACTTGAGTGGTCAACGCAAGAAATCTAAAAACTCTCTCCCATATTTATACTATAATATGCCACCATTCCAATCCACGCCCCTAGTGGGCGATCGGAAAAATCTTACCTTTATAATTAGATTTACACTATTCAAATTTTAAATCTCTATTAACTAAAGCAAAAATGCAAAAAAGAAGGAGCAAAAAACAACGCCTTCACGTATGAAGGGAGGAAATGTTTTTTTGCTCCGTTATCCACGTGCGTTGGAAATAGCAAAGTTTTGTTTAATAAATCAACAAGCAACGGGCAACGAACAGACAGACAGACGGAAAAGGCCTAATACACAGCTCACGCCCTACAGAAAGGGCCTCCCCCCTCTTTCTGCCTATTACAACTTTTAACAAAACCATTAACCCTATCCACCATTTTCAATGTAGTTAACTGATTTACTAAAGTTTATTGTCCTTAATCACCCAAACAAATCTAAACAAAGCTGGTAAAAACTACACGTTTACGGGAATCCTATCAACACCCAGACTAGAGCTTGTAAAAAACAGCAACATTTGGCTTGTCGTAAGTGGGCCCATTTAACAGGTTGGTATCTGATATTATATAATTCAACATTTCTTAAGTAAAGTACACAGTATTATCCTTAATAAACGCCACTTTAGCATTTACATTTAAGGTAATAAAGTCACAATCCTTTGATCCCCAAACGGCTATCTAATACTCAGTTGTTTTAATTCGTTTCCCAAGGGAAAAGAGCGCCCAAACACCTAAGAAAAAACTCGAACCCTCGATTAAAGTTGACCGAACCCCACTAGGGGCGTGGCAAATCGGAAAATGGAAATCGCCCATAGTTAAAGAAATCAAGAAAAATTTGAAGACAAAGTTGAAATTTGGAGTATACTTCTTACCACCCAGTTCAAATGGCGGTTATATCTACGCCCATTGGGGGCGTGGCAAATCGGGAAAACTGTACTTCTAATTTAAACTAAATAAGTACTTAACCTTCATCTAAGAAAATTTATCCACGCCCACTGGGGCGTGGCAAATCGACTGAGATGATTTACAAAAGCTATATTTACACTATTACTAAACAAATTTAATATAAACTCGGATAAGCAAGTCAATCAAAACGATATGGCGGACATACCTACCCTTCAGGGGCGTGGCAAATCGGTAAAAGCTTATAGCTCCTACATTTTAGAGCTAACATCCAATTGGATTTGTGTTACTAGGGCCCCCTATATTGATTCCCCAAAAATAATTCTTACGCCGCTTTGGGGGCGTGGTATATGAAAAAAATACCCTGTAACTTTCAATTTTTGATTAAGCATCCAAACTTTCAGACGTTACCCTAGACTCCTTCTAGAACTTGCCAAAAAAGTCTACGCCTACTGGGGGCGTGGCAATTGGCAACAAAATTGTAACGCCCAGCTGCAAAATTCATATGCCTGTCCACCTTATTAGCTTAATAAGAATTGCTAAACGACAAACGGCATTTCTGAGAAATATAGTAATTCGATTTAATTTGAAGTTCTAAAATAATTATCTCTAAAATTATATTTTTCGTATACCCAGGTCAGTTATGTTATTTTCTTTTTGTGTGTGTACCCTAACAAAAAATGTAAATATCAAATACCGATATTTGTGTAATCGACTTAGTCCGAACAAAATTATTTACACACAAAAATTACGATAGGTCCCAAAGGTAGTATGTAGTACACAACAGCTGCGCAACTATTTTCATCCGTCGCCCCGCGTCTCGAACGCGGACCCTTTTGCTTACACGCTTTTCACTACCTCTGCGCCAATCATTTTATTCTTATTGGCAAATCCGAAACTACTTCACTACAAGGGCACTTTTGACAAATACAAAACTATGAAGCAGCTGTTAATGCAAACACAAATAAATAAATCAATCGCAATTATTCTTAAAAATCTGAAATCGCGCCTATGAACGTAGTATTTATATGTGTACATACAAACGGTGGTCGGTTGAATGTATGCGTATAAAGGGCGATATTTGACAAATACAAAACTAAAGAAGCGGCTGAAAATGCAAGCACAACTCAAAAAATTTTGGTTAAGAATACTAAATAATGCCGATTTATTTGTACCATGCATAAGCAAACGCGCTTCACGTTTCTTTAATATTGTAAAGTAAATATATTTTGCTGTCGCTGCTTAACGCTGCATGTCATAATTGGCCAAACGTTTTGTTGAATAGATTGCGACTACTTAACGGAACTTGATGAAACTTTCAGATATGATTCTATTGAATTTTTTACATTTTATAAAAATCTAATTCATTCAATAGTTATATTTGCAAAAATTGAAATTCATAAAATTCAATAATCTAAAATGAAAAATTTGAATAAATTATTGAATTTACAATACCAGATCCCCTGTGGGAAACGAGTATCACGCTTTAGGTCTCGCCCTAAGGCAACGTTCTTACTTGTTTAAATACAACAAAAATATAAAAAAAGTCTCAAAAAAATCTAAAGAGAGGTAAATATAACTCTTCTTCACTACTACGCCTCATACGTCGTAATATAAGGCATACTGAATTTTTAACCCCCATGAAAATGGGAAATCAGGGAAGTTTGTTAAAACAGGCAAAGAGCGTGTCGACACCACAAAGTAAATATCGATCAGGCACACACATTACCCTCCGTCTTCTCCTCCGTCTCTCCGTCCTCCGTCCGTCCGTATGTTTAACCGTCGTTAAGCCTAACAAGCTAGAGAGATTCTTATGCGTGGTCACGCGCAGCAGTTGTTACCAAAAAAACAATGGTATTACGATTTTAACGACGAAACGGAAATTAACTCCCACACCTTTAAGCTAACCCCTAATGCAAAGATTTGAATTTTACAATTCTATTTTTTTTTATTTTGAACCCTCTTTTTAAAATTACAACAAGCAACGCAATACTGGTGTGGCGTAGTGGGTAGAAGCAAAGCGCGTGAACGAAAGGTCCCGGGTTCGAAACCGGCTAAAACAGAGCATTTAACGAATGGGTCCAGCGTATTTTACTTCTTTTTTTTAATTGTTTATTTATAAAATTTATTTTTAACAACTATCAAAAAAAAAAAATAACACTAAGAAAAATAAATCACGGCAGGTATCCTACACCTCCGACATTCTACTTGTTAACCCTCCCAGAATGGGAAATCAGGGTAAAGTTTTGTTAGTATAAATACGAAGAACGAGTACCTAAAGAATTTTTTTTGGGCTGATAGCACCAGTCAGTTTGTTACCAAAAACGAACTATATTTTTTGATATTAATCCTATCAAAAAAGTTAAAAATCTACTCACACTTTAAGCACCCCTCATTAGATCATATTTACAATCTATTTTTTATTTTTGAACCGGCTTTTTTACTAATTAACCCCCCCTCCCCCTCTCATCCCTCTCATCTGTTGTAAAACCAAAATTTTATTAAAAAATTCAAAAATAAACTGAAAGTTATCAAATCCGAATTGCCAACTGTATACAACTCCCCAATACAAGCCCCGCGCGGCACCCTTATTTTCTTTCTGTGTCTCAATCCATCGCGGTAGGTAGGCGAAAATCGTTGTTGTATCCTGTCATTCACACCACTTACAAACATCCTCTCCCATTTTGTACAAAATATAACTTAAACCTTTAAAAATTCATTTACTTCTAAATTATCACATAATCAAAATTCGTAAACCTAAAAGCTCCCGTTTAAGTTAAGACTTTACACTTTTTATACTAAACTTTAAACTGAGAACCGCAAATCCTAAATTGAGCGCACCAATCAGCTTTTTCTAAAGAAAAAAGTATTTGGCTTTGATAAAAATCCTGCAGTCTTTATATCTAGCCTCCTCTTATAAAAACCGCGTTTGTTGTTAAAAAGATCATAACGTTCCGCATATCCAAAACGCTTCCAAATCTCCAAATCAACAGCTTGACGGTCTTATCACGCCAACTGTAACCCATCAACAATACCTAAATCACACATTCAAGTTTAAGTGGCGTCTAATGAACCCAACAAATTAATGAGTTAAAATAATATCCGTCTTCTACACTTTGTTGTCCAAAAACGTTTAAAAAATCTTATTAAGCAAGGTGGTTAATTTAACGTTTCCACATGTCGTCTGTTTTAACCCTATCATAAATGGGAAATCAGGGTAAATGGTTTTGTTAAAGTATGTAACAGGCAAAGGAGGCGTGTCACCCCACAACGAAAATCTTACTGGCACGACTGGCATTACCCTGTCCGTCCTCCGTAGTTGAACGATCATTAAGACTGAAACTAATTTTTGGTCCGTGGATAGCTCGCGCAGGTCAAGTTTGTTACCAAAAAACGAATCTATTTTGTTGTATTGTTATCGATTTTAAACCTTATCGAAAACAGGTTATAAATTATATCTCCCACACCTTTAAGCTAACTCCTCAAATTAAAATTAGTGAATTTTAGCAATTCTATTTTTATTTTTATACCGGCTCTTTTTACTATTACCCCCCTCCACCCTTCGCCTTACTCACCCATTAAGTCTGTTCCAAAATAACCAGGATAATTAAATGTTTATATGTAAAATTCAAAAATCAATGCCGAAAGTTTCATCAAATTCCGTTTAGTCAATCCCGATTTATTAAACAAAACGTTTGGCCAATTTTCACACGCACGTGGCAAGCAGCGACACGCAGTAAAAAACATTACACATACACATACATTGAAACGTGCAAGCGCGTCTGCTTAGCATGTGTACAAATTAATTCAAAGCTATTATTGTAGAATTTTCAACCAAATCTGTGTGAATTCTGTGTTTGATTTTCAGCCGCTTCTGTAGTTTTGATTTGTCATATATCGCCCTTTACAAGCAACATTGAAACAGACCACCATTTTGTATACAAACTCAACTTCAATCGCGCATTTCAAATCTAAGAATAAATTCGATTATCTCTTCTTTAGCTTCTTTAGTTTGATTTTCACAATCGCCCTTGTAGACTACTTTGGGTTTTGCTAACGAGAATGCAAATTGCGTGGCGCAGTGGATAGACGCAAAGCACGTAGTAAAAGGTCCCGAGTTCGAATCTCAGTGACGACAGCGTACCTTTTTAAATTTTAAAAAATAGGTGGTTGTGCTAGTTGAGATGATGCGCTCTATCGTTAATATGTAGTAAATAGATGCAGGTTCGAGTCCAGGTGCGGTGATGTTTGTTTTTCTTCTTCTTTTTTTGTTGATTTGTTATTATTAAATTTATTTATTTTTATTAATACATCTATTATAATTTTAAATTATAATTTAATTTTGAAAATTTAATGTTATATGCAAGCTATGAGCGTATAAACAATCAAAGTCACGGGGCTCAGGGTACTCCTAGTCGGGCACTTCCGACTAGAGTTTTCTTACTTGTTTAATATGCCACTGAAAATACACTTGGCATAAATCGGTTGGTTTTAAACAAGTTATTACCAAAAAACTGGATGCGCATATACTTATTGCAATACGGTAGATTCATGTGAATTTTATACTAATTGTAAGAAACATTGTAAGAATTGTAAGAAATTGTAAGAAACATTTGCAATACATTAGATTCATGTGAATTTAATACTAATTTGATTTTTGTTAATTTTCAATCCGGCTCTAAATTTTATGAAGCCTTTGAAGTTCAATTGAAAATTAAGCGATGTGAATGATTATGTTTTATATTCTTATAAAATGGAAAAAAGAAAATTAAGTAAGAAAGCTCTAGTCGGTTTTGAAGAATATGCTGGATTGAATGGCCTTGAATTATTTGTGCATATGCATAGAAGACGCGCTTTTACGTTTCAATGTATGTGTGAATGAAAATGTTTTTTTGACTAAACGGACTTTAATAAAACTTTCAGCATACAATCTATTGTATTTTTTAATTTTATAAAAATACAAACGCATTCTTAGTCCTAACCGTTGGTTATATTTCCAGCTGAATTCAATGGGAGTTTTGTGAAACATAACAAAATCCTAATAGCATAAAATTCAAGAATTTATGTAATAATTTTGGGGTCCAGCTCTAAAGATTTAGGAGATATAATATTTCCGATAAGGTTAAAAATCGACAACATTACAATAAAAATAGTTATCGATCATATGAAGCAAAGTTGCACGTGTTATACACGGACCCACCAAAAAATTAATAAAAAACAAGTAAGAACGTTGCCTTAGGGCGAGACCTAAGGCGTGATACTCGTTTCCCACAGGGGCATCTGGATTTTAAATTCAAAATATCTCAAACATTTATAATTCATTGAATTTTATGCAATTCAATTGCAATATAACTATGTGAAGAATTAGATTTTAAAATGTAAAAAATTCAAAAATATAATCTGAAAGTTTCATCAAGTTCCGTTAAGTCAGTCGCAATCTATTAAACAAAACGTTTGGCCAATTAGACATGCACGCGTTAAGCAGCGACAGTAAAATAATTAATTTAAAAGTAAAATTGAAACGTGCAAGCGCGTTTGCTTAATGTCACAATAAATCAGCGCCATTATCTAGCAATCTTCAACCAAAATTTTATGAGTTGTGCTTATTTCAGCCGCTTCTTTAGTTGTATTTGTCAAATCGCCGTTTAACGCAAATCAACCGACCACCTTTTTCTATAAAAAACAACGTTCATATCGCGCATCAATCTAAATAAATATATTTATTTATATTATTTATTAAACACTTCTATAGTTTTGATTTGTCATAGTCGCCCTTGTACTGAATAGTTCGGATTTGCCAACAGGCAATGCAAAACTGATGTGGCGCAGAGGTAGATGAAAAGCGTGTAAGCAAAAGGGTCCGCGTTCGAGACGCGGCGGCGACGGATGAAAATAGTTGCGCAGCTGTTCGTGCCTAAACAAAAATATGGGTCCTACTCAATTTTTGTGTGGAATTTTGTTCGAAAAGTCGATGTTTGGTAAAATAATTAATTTTGTCATGTCACACACACAAGAAAATAAAAACTGACCTAGGCTAACGAAAAATGAAAAAAAAATGCAGAACTTCAACACTTAAAAAAAATCTAAACCAAAATCCGTTTGCGCAGCAATCTAAAGCTTATAAAGGTGGAAGGAAGAATTGAGCTGAGCGACAAATTTGTTCCGATTTGCCACGCCCCAAGTAGGCGAGAAAAATTGGCAAGTTCCTAGAAGGAGTCTAGGGTAACGTAACTGCAAAGTTTGGATGCTTACACTCCAAAAATGTGAAAGTTACAGGGATTTTTCAAACCACGCCCCCAAAGGGGCGTAAGAATTATTTGGGGAATCAATATAGGGGGCCCCTATAACACAAACATCCAATTGAATCGTCTAGCTCTAAAACTGTAGGAGCTAAAGCTTTACCGATTTGCCACGCCCCCTGAAGGCGTAGGAGTCCCCAACTTTGATCTTGCTTGCTATCCAAAAATCAATCAAGTCTCTAGATCAAAGTGCTCAAAAAGCTGAATGTAAAATCACTCTAATCAACCGACCACCCCCCATGGGCGTGGCATTATCAACTTAAAATCAAGCGTTAAACGTGCCAAATTTCAATTCTAGCAAAACTAAGAAGTTAATTTTCCCGATTTGCCACGCCCCCAATGGGCGTAGAAATCCGCCAAATTAACTTGGGTGTCAACGCAAGTAACATTCAAATTTCAACTCTCTAGCTCTTCAACTAAATTCTATGATTTCTATAACTATGGGCGCAACCATTTCCGATTTGCCACGCCCCTAGTGGGCGATCCGGAAAATCTTGAACTTAAATTCAGGGAACACGAGAAGTTCCAAATTTCAAGTCTCTAGCTTCAAAGCGTAGAAAAATATTGCATTCAACGGACAACGGACAACGGACAACGAACATTTCACAAAACCAAAACTCTTTTCCCTTTGGGAAACGAGATAACAAGTAAAACGTTGATGAGGACGAAACCTAACGTGAACTCGTCAAAGGGGCACGAAAAAAAATATAAATTAAAAGGAATTTACAAAAATGAAAACCCTTAAAATACCTACCCCTCATAACGGCAAAGGTCTGTCAAAATCACCAGTGATGAGTTAGCACTTTTAAAAATATAAAAAATTCAAAAATCAAGCAAAAGTTTACAAGTTCCGTTAAGTCAGTCGCATCTATAAACAAAACGTTTGGCCAATTACAAATGCACGTGTAAGCAGCGACACCAAAAAAAACAAAGACAAATTGAAACGTGCAAGCGCGTTACTAGCATGGTCACAAAAAAAGTGCACACTAGCATACTTCAACCAAAATTATTAGTTGTGTTTGAGTTTCAGCCGCTTCAGTTTGTATTGTCTAAATCGCCCTTACACGCAACATTCAAACCGACCACTGTTTTGTAACAAAAACAACGTTCATACGCGCATTCAGCATTTTCTAAAATCAAATCATAACGTTTAATTGTGTTTGCATTAACAGCAAGTCTAAGTTTTGTATTTGTCAAAAGTCGGCCTTGTAGTAATTTCGGATTTGCAGCAGGAGATGAAAAGCGTGTAAGCAAAAGATTACGCGTTCGAACGAGGATGAAAATAGTTGCGCTGCTGTTCGTGCCTACAACAAATGATGGGTCCATCGTCAATTTGTGTGGAAATTGTTCGGAAGAGTCAATTTGTGTAATCAATGAATTTAATTTTTGTCATGTTCAACACACGAAAATAAATAACTGACCTAGGCTAACGAAAAATAAATTAGAAAAAATTGCAAAACTTCAAATAAATCGAATAAAATCTCAGAAATGCCGTTTGGCGTCACAATCTAAAGCTTATAAAGATGGCACAGGAATGAATTTGCAGCTGCGCGTTGCAAATTTTGTTGCCAATTTGCTACGCCCCCAGATCAGGGTAACGCAACTGTAAGTTTGGATGCTTACACTCCAAAAATGCGAAAGTTAAGTGCAGCATGAATGTAAAAAGTATTTGCCCATTAAGTGTAACAAATGTAAAGTGGTCATACGCTCAATCTCAAAGTTAGAGTATCAAGCGCATTGACCGCCAATGAATGCCGTAAATGATCAGCCACTTATATGTGGACTGGTCTGCAGCGTGAGATCTGCAGCATAAGCACTACGACGTTCATTACCGTTCGGTCCCAAGTGCATTTCAAGTAAATGCCTTCTGCATTAATACATTAAGAAAAAAGAAAATGGCATGCTATGTACTCCCGTTCTTCCGCTGCTTTCAGCGACAGAACTCCAAATAATAAACTTTAGGCTAAGTTC
Organism: Drosophila meridiana; assembly: GCA_035045185.1. NCBI lineage: Eukaryota > Metazoa > Arthropoda > Insecta > Diptera > Drosophilidae > Drosophila > Drosophila meridiana. The sequence goes on along the minus strand of JAWNPF010000195.1, from coordinate 248,271 downwards.
ATTCTCAAAAAAGAAGACCAATTCACTATGAATTTGACAATGAACCTCAAAAGACGATCTTTCGTTAATGGCGACCGTGACAGCAAAAAAAACACATCTCTATAGATAAACAGTGTAACAAAACAGCAGCAAAATACGTCAAATTGAAAATCACCCGGCGCAAAGCTCACATCGTCAACAACAACAATAAGCACACCGTCAACATCAACAGCAGCGAAGAAGTAAGAGAACAACAGAAAAAGCACAATGAAAAGTCTGAGTGAGTAGAGTGAGAGTTATGGCGAACCGAGGGGGAGTGCAAAAGAAAATTTAAAAACGGAAGCGCACGAAAGAGGATGTTGTATTCAAATCCAACTCCACCCACCTGGGCAACCGCCCAAAAGCTGCAAAAAGAACTTGACTTTCTAAGTCAATCCTAAGCACGAAAAGCCAAAAACTCCCGCTCACTCAGCAATAAAATAAAAATACTACAACATTACCTCCGACAGTTAAAGAGATACCGAAGAAGCTGGCCGAGTGTCCCAAAGACTGCCCTGGACCGATGTACAGCCCGTTCTGCCGGACACATGTACCAGGAAGCGATAGAAGAGTCAACAAGCGTGAAAGGCAGACCGCCTTTACGCCTACGAAGGAGCATCAGCGAGCCAACTGGCGACGACCACTGATGCAGTAAAGGATGATAATGCATCGATGAATTAGTTTAATCTTAAAATAGTAACATATAAGTTAACACACAGAGTTACTCAGCAACAGTGCTAGTGCACTGCTGCACTGAACCCGAACGGCTTCCGCCACGCGCTGCGTCAGCGTTCTCACGGTGCGCAGGCAACAACAAAAACAGACCTCAGACACGTGCGCTGCGTCAGCAGTCTCACGAGTCAGCGACCACAACAACCGACCGCGGCGGCACCACAGCAGCGGCATCGGCAGCAGCAGCGGCAGCGACAGCAGCAAAGCAGCAGCGGCAGCGGTGACCCAAGCCAAAGAATTTGAAAATTCAGTTAAGCTTATCAAAAACTAGCCAGTTGGCTTTCTCTAACAAAACCCGCGAACGATTTTTATAATTGGCACCCAGCAGGGACACCGGAATAATCCTAGTTAAGGATTTCGTTCACATTTAATAGTGCCCATCGCCACGCGTTGTTCATAACCTAAGGATCGCGGTCAACATTTAGATTGTGCCCCATCGCCACACAGTTGCTCGCTATTCCGTGTGTCAATAAAATCGCCGACCTCTTCTGTAGTGTCCGTCCGCAGAAGAACGCGTAAAATTCAGTGCTGCCAGAGGGTCCCGAGTCACCTGGAACGCCGTCCCATCGCCGGAAACAGGACAAAAAGGATCAACCCGAGGAGCCGACACGAGAGTCGACGAATGCATAGGATAATACGTAAGCTAGTGAATAAGAAATAAGTTTAAGTGAATACAAAAAAAATAATAGAAAAAATACTTGCGAATAAGAAGTAATAAAATCCGTGAAACGAATAAGAAGACAACTTGAGAATAAACAAGTAAGAAAGTTGCCTTAGGGCGAGACCTAAAGCGTGAACTCTTCCCACAGGGGCACTGGAGTAAATCAAATACTCAATATTAACACAAAACCAAAACTCTTTTCCCTTTGGGAAACGAGTATAACAAGTAAGAACGTTGATAGACGAAACCTAAGCGTGAACTCGTTTCAATAGGGGCATCTGAATCAATAAAAAAACAAATTTGCATTAGTAATCATGAATTTTATCAATTAAATTTGTTAATGAACCGGCTTTTTAAATAATACCTACCCCTCAAACGGCCAATTGAAGGTCTGTTGCAAATATCACCATGTGAATAGTTAGCACTTTTAAAAAATAAAAAAATTCAATAGAATCAAGCTAAAAGTTTCATCAAGTTCCGTTAAGTCAGTCGCAGTCTATTAAACAAAACGTTTGGCCAATTATCAAATGCACGTGTTAAGCAGCGACACCAAATAATTACATACACATATTACATAATTGAAACGTGCAAGCGCGTTTACTAATGCATGTCACAAAAAATACAGTGCCATTATTCTAAATCTTCAACCAAAATGTTATTAGTTGTGTTTGCGTTTCAGCCGCTTCTTTAGTTTGTATTTGTCTAAATCGCCCTTTACACGCATACATTCAAACCGACCACTTTTTTGTATTCACATATAATAATACGTTCATATGCGCGCATTTCAGCATTTTCTAAAATCACAATTCGATTGATTTACGTTTATATTGTGTTTGCATTAACAGCAGCGTCTATAGTTTTGTATTTGTCAAAAGTCGGCCTTGTAGTGAAGTTTCGGATTTGCAGCAGGTAGATGAAAAGCGTGTAAGCAAAAGATTACGCGTTCGAGACGAGGATGAAAATAGTTGCGCTGCTGTTCGTGCCTACATACATACATAATGATGGGTCCTATCGTCAATTTTTTTGTGTGGAATTATTTTGTTCGGAATGAGTCGATATTTGTGTAATCGATATTTGATATTTACATTTTTTGTCATGTTCAGACACACAAAAAGAAAATAACATAACTGACCTAGGCTATACGAAAAATGATAATTTTAGCAGATAAATTATTTGCAAAACTTCAACATTAAATCGAATTACATATATTTCTCAGAAATGCCGTTTGGCGTCTTAGCAATTCTTATTAAGCTTATTTATATAGATGGCACAGGCATATGAATTTTGCAGCTGCGCGTTGCAAATTTTGTTGCCAATTTGCTACGCCCCCAGGAGTCGAGGGTAACGCAACTGTAAAGTTTGGATGCTTACACTCCAAAAATGCGAAAGTTACAGTGCAGCATGTTACATGTAAATAAGTATTTGCCCATTATAGTGTATACAATATGTAAAGTGGTCATACGCTCAATCTCAAAGTTAGAGTATCAAGCGCATTGACCGCCAATGTATATGCCGTAATATGATCAGCCACTTATATGTGGACTGGTCTGCAGCGTGAGATCTGCAGCATAAGCACTACGACGTTCATTGACCGTTCGGTCCCAAGTGCATTTCAATGTAAATGCCTTCTGCATTTATATACATTAAGAAATATACAGATACATATGGCATGCTATGTACTCCCGTTCTTCCGCTGCTTTCAGCGACAGAACTCCAAATTTAATTATATACTTTAGGCTAAGTTCATTCTCAAATAAAGAAGACCAATTCACTATGAATTTGACAATGAACCTCAAAAGACGTATTCTTTCGTTACATGGCGACCGTGACAGCTATATATATATAAACACATCTCTATAGATAAACAGTGTAACAATAACAGCAGCAAAATTACGTCAATTATTGAAAATCTACCCGGCGCAATAGCTCACATCGTCAACAACAACAATAAGCACACCGTCAACATCAACAGCAGCGAAGAAGTAAGAGATACAACAGAAAAAGCACAATGAAAAGTCTGAGTGAGTAGAGTGAGAGTTATGGCGAACCGAGGGGGAGTGCAAAAGAAAATTTAAAAACGGATAGCGCACGTAAAGAGGATGTTGTATTCAAATCCAACTCCACCCACCTGGGCAACCGCCCAAAAGCTGCAAAAAGAACTTGACTTTCTTAAGTCAATTCCTAAGCACGAAAAGCCAAAAACTCCCGCTCACTCAGCAATAAAAATAATAAATACTACAACATTACCTCCGACAGTTAAAGAGATACCGAAGAAGCTGGCCGAGTGTCCCAAAGACTGCCCTGGACCGATGTACAGCCCGTTCTGCCGGTACACATGTACCAGGAAGCGATAGAAGAGTCAACAAGCGTGAAAGGCAGACCGCCTTTTACGCCTACGAAGGAGCATCAGCGAGCCAACTGGCGACGACCAGCTGATGCAGTAAAGGATGATACATGCATCGATGAATTAGTTTATATCTTAAAATAGTATACATATAAGTTAACACACAGAGTTACTCAGCAACAGTGCTAGTGCACTGCTGCACTGAACCCGATACGGCTTCCGCCACGTGCGCTGCGTCAGCGTTCTCACGGTGTCGCAGGCAACAACAAAAACAGACCTCAGACACGTGCGCTGCGTCAGCAGTCTCACGGAGTCAGCGACCACAACAACCGACCGCGGCGGCACCAGCAGCAGCGGCATCGGCAGCAGCAGCGGCAGCGACAGCAGCATAAGCAGCAGCGGCAGCGGTGACCCATAGCCATAAGTTATATTTTTGTAAAATTCAGTTAAGCTTTTATCAATAAACTAGCCAGTTGGCTTTTCTCTAACAAAACCCGCGAACGATTTTTTATAATTGGCACCCGAGCAGGGACACGCGGAATTATATCCTAGTTAAGGATTTCGTTCAACATTTAGATAGTGCCCATCGCCACGCGTTGTTCATAACCTAAGGATCGCGGTCAACATTTAGATTGTGCCCCATCGCCACACAGTTGCTCGCTATTCCGTGTGTCAATAATAATCGCCGACCTCTTCTGTAGTGTCCGTCCGCAGAAGAACGCGTAAAATTCAGTGCTGCCAGAGGGTCCCGAGTCACCTGGAACGCCGTCCCATCGCCGGAAACAGGACAAAAAGGATCAACCCGAGGAGCCGACACGGAGAGTCGACGAATGCATAGGATAATTACGTAAGCTAGTGAATAAGAAATAAGTTTAAGTGAATACAAAAAAAATATATAGAAAAAATACTTGCGAATAAGAAGTAATAAAATCCGTGAATACGAATAAGAAGACATACTTGAGAATAAACAAGTAAGAAAGTTGCCTTAGGGCGAGACCTAAAGCGTGATACTCGTTTCCCACAGGGGCATCTGGTATTGTAAATTCAATAATTTATCTCAAATTTTTCATTTATGTAGATTCATGTGAATTTTATGCAATTTCAATTTTTGCAAATATAACTATGTGAATGAATTAGCATTTTTATAAAATGTAAAAAATTCAATAGAATCATATGCTGAAAGTTTCATCAAGTTCCGTTAAGTCAGTCGCAATCTATTCAACAAAACGTTTGGCCAATTATGACATGCACGCGTTAAGCAGCGACAGCAAAATATATTTACATTTACACATATGTACATACATTGAAACGTGCAAGCGCGTTTGCTTATGCATGGTCACAAATAAATTCAGCGCCATTCATTCTAGCATATTCTTCAACCAAAATTGTTATTGAGTTGTGCTTGCATTTTCAGCCGCTTCTTTAGTTTTGTATTTGTCAAATATCGCCCTTTATACGCATACATTCAACCGACCACCGTTTTTGTATGTACACATATAAATACATACGTTCATAGGCGCGCATTTCAGCATTTTCTAAGAATCACAATTGTGATTGATTTATGTTTATATTGTGTTTGCATTAACAGCTGCTTCTATAGTTTTGTATTTGTCAAAAGTCGCCCTTGTAGTGAGTAGTTTCGGATTTGCCAATAAGCAATGCAAAACTGATGTGGCGCAGCAGGTAGATGAAAAGCGTGTAAGCAAAAGGGTCCGCGTTCGAGACGCGGCGGCGACGGCATGAAAATAGTTGCGCAGCTGTTCGTGCCTACATACATACATACCTTATGGGACCTATCGTCAATTTTTTTGTGTGTAAATAATTTTGTTCGGACTAAGTCGATTACACAAATATTGGTATTTGATATTTACATTTTTTGTTAGGGTCACACACACAAAAAGAAAATAACATAACTGACCTGGGCTATACGAAAAATGATAATTTTAGCAGATAAATTATTTGCAGAACTTCAACATTAAATCGAATTACGTATATTTCTCAGAAATGCCGTTTGTCGTCTTAGCAATTCTTATTAAGCTTATTTATATAGGTGGCACAGGCATATGAATTTTGCAGCTGGGCGTTACAAATTTTGTTGCCAATTTGCCACGCCCCCAATAGGCGTAGACATATCATATTTGGCAAGTTCCTAGAAGGAGTCTAGGGTAACGTAACTGCAAAGTTTGGATGCTTACACTCCAAAAATGTGAAAGTTACAGGGTATTTTTTTCATATACCACGCCCCCAAAGGGGCGTAAGAATTATTTTTGGGGAATCAATATAGGGGGCCCCTAGTAACACAAACATCCAATTTGGAATCGTCTAGCTCTAAAACTGTAGGAGCTATAAGCTTTTACCGATTTGCCACGCCCCCTGAAGGCGTAGGTATGTCCGCCATATCGTTTTGATCTTGACTTGCTTATCCGAGTATATATATTAAATTTCAAGTCTCTAGCATCAATAGTGCTCAAAATATAGCTGAATTTGTAAAATCACTCTATATTCAGATCCGATTTGCCACGCCCCCAGTGGGCGTGGACATAAAATTTTTTTATCAATCTTTATAGAATCGAATATCGATACGTGCCAAATTTCAGCAGTCTAGCTTTAAAACTGTAGAAGTTACAGTTTTCCCGATTTGCCACGCCCCCAATGGGCGTAGATATATCCGCCATATTTTGAACTTGGGTGGTCAACGCAAGTATACATTCCAAATTTCAACTCTCTAGCTCTTCAACTAATATGATTTCTATGATTTCTATTAACTATGGGCCGATTTCCATTTTCCGATTTGCCACGCCCCTAGTGGGCGTATCCGGAAAATCTTGACACTTTATAATTCGAGGGTATACACGAGTATATGTTCCAAATTTCAAGTCTCTAGCTTCAATAGCGTAGAAAAATATTGCATTCATACGGACAGACGGACAGACGGACATTTCACAAAACCAATATACTCTTTTTCCCTTTGGGAAACGAGTATAAAAATAATAGGAATACGAATTCAAAGAAAAAAAAATTTGTTTACTTGCGTATAGAAAAATCATTAAAATCTTGCGAAAAAAATAAATAATTAAGGTGAAAATTAAAATTTAAGAAAAGACCAATAATTAACAGCGCTCAATAAAAAGACATTTTTTCTTTCGACAAATTTGATAAATTTATAAGTTGCGTATAGAAAAATTATTAAAACCTTGCGAAAAAAAATAAATAATTAAGGTGAAAATTAAAATTTAAGAAAATACCAATAATTAACAGCGCTCAATAAGAAGAAATTTTTTCTTTCGATAAATTTGATAAATTTATAATAATACGCTAAGAATTTATTGCACTCTAAAACTCATACTTTTCCACGTAACCTAAACATTGTCCGTCTGAAACCAAAACAGTACCTAATCAAGTTGAAACAAAATGGATAAGGAATTAGCTAGCTCGTTGGCTGCCCTTAGAATAGGCAATAATTCAAAAGAACCAATTGCAACAAGTACTCCCGTAGCTAGAATAGGCAATAATTCAAAAGAACCAATTGCAACAAGTACTCCCGTAGCTAGCCCAGAACTAAAGGAGGTTATTGTGAGCCTGATTAAGGAAACATTAGGAAAAGGGGATATTTTCCAGGGCCAGAACGATAGGGCGGAAACGCTAGCCGACGTACCGGTCGTAACCCTTCCTCCAGGAGATCAAGAAAAGCTGCCAGACTTGGCAAAGCTGATTAGGGAATTCTCGGGAGATCGTACCGAATTCGGCTCATGGAAGAAGAACGTGTCGCGTATTATGGGCTTATACGAGGGTAGGGAAGATACACACGCTTACTATCTCATAACGCTAGCGATCCGTAACTAGGTTACCGGTGAAGCTGACGTAGTTCTGGAATCATATAACACGCCTCTGAACTGGAAAGCCATTTTAAAGTGTTTAACAGATCATTTTGCTGATAAGCGCGATCTGAAAACACTGGAGTATCCTATTCTCGCTCACCCAAGGCAAATTGACCATTGCAGAATTTTATCAGGCGGTCTACTATCAACTCTCGTTGATACTAAATCAGATCACTGTTCAAGAGTTGACACCCGAAAGCATTAGGGCTTTGACTCAGAGTTATCGAGAAAAGGCTTTGAATACTTTTGTTAGAGGACTAAATGGCTATTTACCCACTTTACTAGCTATCAAAGAGCCTCGCGATCTCAGCCATGCCCTACACCTGTGTGAACTGGTAGAGAATCAAGAACAGCGAAACGCTTTTACTACGAAGTTCCGGCAAACACCCCCAACACTGCCTCCTAGACACTCCTCCACTCCTAGGCTCGCACCCCATAAACAACAGTTAACGAATAGACCAACGAACTGGCAGGCTTTTAACCCCAGACTTTATTACAACCCCAATCCAATGGGAATCCCAGCGAATAACTGGAGACCAGACAATATGGTGGGAGACCATTACATCCTCCAGCACGCCCTGTAGCTCCTAAACCGGAACCTAAACCGGTACCTATGGAAGTTAATGGATCTCTTCGCTCCGGCCGTATCAATTATATGAACAGGCTTTTGTCAAATGATCGCTTCGGAAAGCCCCAGGCGGGCCGCAAAACAAGTTCCAAAGGCAGTTCCATCTTGCCGTGGCAGCACTCGATCAAGCGAACGAAGAAGTAGAGCCAAATAGTTTGAATAATATTAGCCCCGAAGAACACGCTTATTACGAGGACCCGAGGTACCCGAAGCAGTAGCTTTCTACGAGCAAGGTGCCGAAGTAGAACAGGGGGACCAAGAAGATAATACAATCTATGCTTCGGACGTCCATTTTTTAGATTAAACAGATCATCGTTACCCTATTTCAAGTGTGTAACGCAAGACGGTACCACACTTAACTTCCTCATTGACACCGGTTCAAGCCAAAATTATATTCAACCCCATCTAATTGGAAATCCGAAAATAAACAAAAATAAATTCTATGTCAACTCTGTTGGTGGACAAACACTAATTACTTACCACACTTATATCGCTCTATTTGGCCGTCAGGATATCCCTCTAAAATTCTTTCTATTACCAACCTTAAAAACCTTCCATCACCCAACAACAAAAACAAAAAACACACCCCCACCCAACCCCAAAATTGACTTACACTACTAGGGTGAAAGGGGAAATTAGAACATCATCGGATATTCCGGTGTACAGTAAACATTATCCTTACCCAGCTTCACTTAGAACAGAAGTCGAAAAACAGATGCAACAACTGCTGCAAGACGGCATTATCAGACCTTCACGGTCACCGTACAACGCACCTGTATGGATAGTACCAAAGAAAAGCGACGCCTCTGGTGAAAAGAAGTTCAGAGTAGTAATAGACTACCGGAAACTCAATTTTATAACCATTTCAGATAGGTACCCTATACCTGAGATCGATGAGATAATCGCACAGTTGGGCGATAACAAATATTTCTCCGTACTAGATCTCAAGAGCGGATTTCATCAAATCCCTATGAAAGAAAGGGACATGGAGAAAACTGCCTTCGCAATAAACGGCGGAAAATTCGAGTTTACACGACTGCCTTTTGGTCTTAAGAACTTCCCGTCCATTTTACAAAGGACACTAGACGATATCCTAAGGGATCATATAGGAAAAATATGCTACGTCTACATCAACGATATTGTCGTCTTTAGTCGGTCCGAAAGCGAACACGCCAAACATCTAGATGCAATATTCGCAACACTAGACGAAGCCAACATGAAAGTTCAAATAGACAAATGCGAATTTTTCAAAGAAGAAGTAAATTTCTTGTGCTTCACCATATCCCGGCAGGGTGTGAAAACAAATATCGACAAAGTAAACGCAATAGAAAAATTCCCAACACCTAGAACTTTGAAAGACCTGAGATCTTTCCTAGGACTTGCTAGTTACTATAGAAGGTTTATTCGCGACTTCGCCAAGCTCGCAAAACCTTTAACTAGCCTATTAAGGGGCGAAAACGGACGTCTTCCGAAAAATATATCCAATAAGACAACCATAACGCTAGACCAGGACGCAATAGATTCCTTTAACAAAGTCAAAAGAGCTTTAGTCTCAGGAGACGTAGTGCTATCCTACCCAGATTTCAACAAAGAGTTCCATTTGACAACCGAAGCCTCCAATTATGCAATCGGAGCGGTACTAGAACAAGAATCCCGTCTCATCACCTTCATATCACGCACTCTCACAAAAATGGAAGAAAATTACGCAGCAAACGAAAAAGAAATGCTGGCGATAGTCTGGGCACTTCAAAACCTGCGGATGTACCTCTACGGTACCGCCAAGGTGACAATATTCACAGATCATCAACCTCTGACTTTTGCCCTTAGTTCCAAAAACCACAACGGTAAACTGAAGCGCTGGAAGAGTTATTTAGAGGAATACAATCACGAACTATGATACAAGCCAGGCGCAACAAACGTAGTAGCTGACGCCTTATCTAGAAACCCGCCAACTCCACAAATAAATAGTACTACAGCCACGATTCATAGCGACGAAAGCTCGTCCCACAATCTCATTCCAGTCGAGAACGTTCCCATTAACGTCTTTAAAAATCAAATTTTTATAATAGAATCCGATACAGAGAGCGAAGAATTCACTCTCCCCTTCCCCACCTATCATAGGCATACCATAAAGAGAAAAGCGTTTTCGGAGGAAAACCTGGTAGACATTCTAAAAAACACCTAGACCCCAAAATCATAAATGGCATTTTCACTTCCGAAAGGATCATGGGAAAAATACAAAATATCTATCCTCTCCACTTCAGCTGTTTCAAAAGTACATACACCCAAAGACAAGTTATCGACGTCACCTTCGAGGAGGAACAAAATAATATAGTAACTGCAGAGCACATGAGAGCCTATAGAAACGCCGTAGAAAATAAAATACAAATACTTAGCAAATATTTTTTCCCTAACCTTCGAAAGAAAACAGATGTCACGGCCAAATCATGTAAAACCTGCAAGGTTGCAAAATACGATAGACACCCGCCTCATGGGGAAATTCAACCCACCCCAGTTCCAACTTACCCCGGGGAGATAATTCATATTGACATCTACACAACACAAAAGAAATTAGTCCTCACAGCAATTGATAAATTTTCAAAATTCGCACAAATAAAGATAATAAAATCAAAAGCGTCTGAAGATATAAAAAGCCCGTTGAGAGAAATTATGACTGCTTTCGGTATGCCTAGATTAGTAGTGATGGATAACGAGCGAGCGCTAAATTCAGTAGCCATAAGGTTCCTTCTACAGGATCAGCTACAAGCGGAAATCTACATAACACCGCCGTATAACTCCACTAGCAACGGTCATGTTGAGAGATTCCACTCGACTCTGACCGAAATCATGAGATGCCTGAAAACTGACGAGGGTTTACTAGATTTATAGAGCCGTACAGGAATATAATGCCTCAGTACATTCAACTACAAAAACCAAACCAATAGACGTTTTTTTTTGGAAATAGATTAGCAAAAGACCCGCTGAAATTACAAATTAGTAGAGAAAAAATTACTGAAAAATTAAAACACAAGCAGGATATAGATCTGAATTATCATAACAAAAAGAAAACACCCACCAGAAAGTACCAGATAGGAGAAAGATTCTATGTTAAGGTAGATAAGCGACTAGGGTCAAAGTTAACCCCGAAGTTCAGAGAGGAAATAGTTTCAGAAGACAGCAACACTACCATAAAAACACAGTCAGGGAAAATTGTCCACAAAAATAACTTAAAGACATAATGTTCATTTACAGAATTCTCTTCCTGCCAACCTGCCTAGGATTGGCCACCATATTAGACTACTCGCATTCGCAGCTAATCCCTATAAAGACAGGGACTGCGAACATTCAAAATGGGACGATTAAAATCATTCATGCTTTCAGCATAACAGAATACGAATCTGCACTCATCGAAATAGCCGACAGACTCAACGAAGTAAATAAGTCACACCCACTCTTTCCTTTCCTCAAATTTGAATTAGCAAAGGCCGAAAACGAGTTAAGACGGCTTAAACCATTTAAAAGGAGGGCCAGGGCAATTGATGCATTGGGTACTGCATGGAAATGGTTGGCCGGTTCACTGGACCACCACGATCAAGAAATAATAACAAACAAAATAAACGAGCAACTCCAAAATAATAATAATAAGGGTTAGGTAATTTATTCTATCGTTAAGTATTTTATTTATGATTAGTTGTCTAAATCATAAATAAAGTACTTAACGATAGAATAAATTACCTAACCCTTAGCTACAACAACATTGTCAAAGCAAATATAGAGAGTAAAACCTTTAACGATGAAAGAATCTCTTTGTTAAGATACAAACTTCACATTCTGAAGGAAGAATTGAATAACTTAATTCATGCCGTTGATTGGGCAAAAACGAACACTATAAACCTCCATGATACTATCAGAATATGAAGTAGAAAAAATCGAACAATTGTACGGCAAAGAGGTTATGTTCATCAACATTGAGGAATTGCTAGAATTTTCAAAAGTCAGGATAGCCACCAACGGCAAAAGCTTATTGTACATCATTAACATACCATTAATTACTAACGAAAATTGTATATCCACACTTCTAAAACCAATTAAGCAGGGAAAATTTATTAACGAAATAAAATATAACAATATTATCCAATGTAATAAGATAAATTAAGGATTAAAATCCAACTGTGAAACCCATAACGATAAGACAATATGTAGCAAAGAAAATTTAATAGATTTAAGTAACGATACCTGCGTAACCCCGCTCATGACCAACCGGAAACCGCTCTGCAGACTCATAAACAGCCAACACATAGCCGACCACGAAGAACTGCTGCCTGGTACGATTCTGCTGAACAACTTCAATGGTTCCATCTACATCGACGAAGAAGAAACCGAATTAGAGGGCACCTTTCTAATCCAAGCCTCGAATGCGACAATCAAAATAGCAAACGACGTATACGAGATGAAAGTGTTATCATGCCCACCCCTCTTACAACAAAAATCATATGAACGCATGAGTATGTGTACATACAAATACAAGTACAATTCAAACACAGATTTGATTGAAGAATAAGCTAGAATTGAATTTATTTGTGCACATGCATAAGCAGACGCGGTTGCTCGTTTCAATGTGTGTATGTGAGAATATATGTAAATGTTTTTTTGCTGTTTTTTGTTTTTTTTTGCGCGTCGCTGCTTGCCACGTGCAGCTATACGTTTTGTTTAATAAATCGGGACTGACTTAACGGAATTTGATGAAATTTTCAGCATATGATTTTATTGAATTTAAATAATGTTATAAAAATGCTAATTTATTCACATGGTTACTCTCCGTGAGTGTTGAAGTGAGAGAGAAGTGAGGGTTAATTAGTAAAAAGAGCCGGTATCCAAAAAATAAAAAAATAGAAATTGCATAAAATTCACATTAATCTATATGCAAAATTTGAGCTCTAAAGGTGTGGGAGATATAATTTTATAACCTGTTTGCGATAAGGTTTAAAATCGATAACAAAACAACAAAAACAGATATCGTTTTTTGGTAACAAACTTGACCTGCGCGTGCTATCCATGGACCCAACAAAAAAAAATTCAAGTCTCTAGCTTGTCTAGATGCTTCAATCGACGCGTTCAAACATACGGACGGACGGACGGACGGACGGACGGACGGACAGACAGACAGACGGACAGTACAAGAATATATATACTTTGTGGGGTCTGACACGCCTCCTTCTGCCTGTTACATACATTTAACAAAACCATTATACCCTGATTTCCCATTTTCAATGGGCTCAGGGTATAAAAATGAATTAACTGAAAATAAGAAATACAGACTAGAACACTTAAATTCAGAGGAAGTTAACAAATTAAAAAAGGTCTTATATGAATTCAATGATATTCAGTATCGTGAAGGTGAAAATTTGACGTTCACAAGTACTGTTAAGCATTCAATTCAAACAAAACACGAAGACCCAATATACAAAAGACCATACAAATATCCTCAAACTTTTGACGAAGAAGTCAATAAACAAATTAACGAAATGATTAAGCGGGGAATTATTCGAAAATCGTAATCGCCCTATTGCTCACCAATCTGGATCGTTAAGAAAAAAGAAGACGCATCCAAGAAACAAAAATTCCGATTAGTCATTGACTATCGCAACCTTAACGAAGTCACAATAGATGACAAATTTCCCATTCCGCTTATGGACGAGATACTTGACAAATTAGGAAGATGTCAATATTTTACTACAATTGATTTAGCAAAGGGATTTCATCAAATTCAAATGGATCCTGTATCCATTCCTAAAACAGCCTTTTCAACTAAGCATGGTCATTACGAGTATACACGTATGCCATTTGGCCTTAAAAATGCACCAGCAACTTTCCAGAGATGTATGAATAATCTCTTGGAAGATCTTATTTATAAAGATTGCTTGGTATACTTAGATGATATAATTGTATATTCCACTTCATTGGAAGAACATTTATCATCATTAAGAAGAGTATTTAGTAAACTTAGGGAAGCGAATTTGAAAATACAACTTGACAAATGTGAATTTTTGAAGAAAGAAACTGAATTCTTAGGACATATTATAACTACCGAAGGTATAAAACCAAATCCAAATAAAATTAAAGCAATTATCAATTTTCCAATACCAAGAACGCCAAAAGAGATCAAATCATTCTTAGGTTTAAATGGATTTTACCGAAAATTCATACCTAACTTCGCAAATATCGTCAAACCCATGACAACAATGTTAAAGAAAGGCGCCACAATTAATATTAACGATGAAAAGTACATCGCAGCTTTCGAGAAACTAAAACTTCTCATCACATCAGATCCCATACTGATATATCCAAATTTTGACAAACCATTTTCACTTACTACAGATGCTAGTAATATAGCCATAGGAGCCGAACACGAGATAAACTACTCGGCGATCGAAAAAGAATGATTAGCCATTGTTTGGGCTACGAAATACTTTAGATCGTATTTATTTGGCCGAAAATTCGAGATCCTTAGCGATCACAAACCACTTGTGTGGCTTACTAACATTAAAGAACCCAACATGAAATTGCAACGCTGGAAAATCAAATTAAATGAGTTTGATTACCATATAAAATATGTACCCGGTAAAGAAAATTATGTAGCTGATGCTCTATCAAGAGTAAAATTAAACGAAAATTTCCTAGGAGAAAATGAAAGTACAGCAGCAACAATACATAGCGCTCACGAAGATAATAGCAATTATATACAGTTAACAGAAAGACCCATAAATTTCTATAATAGACAAATAGAATTTATTAAAGGTACCGAATAAAAAAAATTATTTATGAATGTTCAATATGCAATACAGCAAAAACCGAATATAGAAACACAAAGCTAACTATAGAAACAACACCAGAAACATTTAATATCAGAGAAAAATATGTAATCGACTTTTACATGATAGTTAACTTACAATTTCTTTCATGCATTGACATTTATTCTAAATTTACAACACTAGTAGAAGTTAAATCTAGAGATTGGTTAGAAGCGAAAAGAGCTATTATAAAAGTATTTAATGAAATGGGAAAACCCATAGAAATAAAAGCAGATAAAGATTCAGCATTCATATGCGCAGCATTACAGAACTGGTTGAAAGAAGAAAATGTACAAATTAATATAACAACAAGCAAAAACGGAATTGCAGATATAGAAAGATTTCACAAAACTATTAATGAAAAATTATTGTCATGAACGAAAATAATATTGAAGATAAATTAACAAAATTCGAAATAATACTTTATACATTTAATCAAATAACCAAACATAACACAACTAATAGGGCACCAGCAGATATATTCATATACGCAGGAACACCTGAATATAATACACAGGAGAATAAAAGAAATCAAATAAATAAATTAAATAAAAATAAAAACAGACAGAACTTTGATATAGATACAAGATACAAACAAGCCCCATTAATAATATCTAAAACCCATTAATAATATCTAATAACTAAAACCACCCCCTCAAAAAGACAGGTGAAATTAAACCAATTGATGACAAACATTTCGAAGAAATAAATAGAGGACGAAATGTAATACATTACAAGTCAAAATTCAAAAAGAACAAGTAAGAAAACTCTAGTCGGAGGTGCCCGACTAGGAGATCCCCTGAGCCCCGTCCGAATTGCATTGTTCAATACGCTATATAGAATGTATGTAAATCAAAAATAAATAAATAATTAAATAAATAAACAAATTAACTAAAAAGAAGAAGAAAACAAACATCACCGCACCTGGACTCGAACCTACATCTATTTACTATATATGTAAAGTTAGAGTGCATCATCTCAACTAGCACAACCACCTAATGTTTATTAAATTAAAAAAAAAAAAATTTAAAAAGTTACGCTGTTGTCACTGAGTTTCGAACTCGGGACCTTTTGTTTATGCGCTTTGCGTCTACCCACTACGCCACACCAGTATTGCGTTGCTTGTTGGCAAAACGCAAAGTACTACTACAAGGCGATATGTGACAAATACAAAAGCTAAAGAAGGAGATCAATCGCAATTGTGATTTTTAGAATATGCTGAAATGCGCGCATATGAACGTATGAGTATGTGTACATCAAAAAACGGTGGTTTGTTTGAATGTATGCGTGTAAAGGGCGATATATGTATGTATGACAAATACAAAACTACAGAAGCGGCTGAAAATGCAAACACAATTCAATCACAGATTTGGTTGAAGAATATGCTAGAATGAATGGCCTTGAATGTATTGGTGCACATGCAACGCAGAGGCGCTTGCAAGTTTCAATGTATGTGTATGTGTATATGTTTTTTGCTGCGCGTCGCTGCTTGCCACGTGCGTGTGATAATTGGTCAAACGTTTTCTTCAATAAATCGGGACTGACTTAACGGAATTTGATGAAACTTTCAGCATATGATTTTATTGAATTTTTTACATTTTATAAAAATGATAATTTATTCACATGGTTATATTTGCAACAGACTCTCCATGAGTGGCGAAGCGGAGGAGGGGGTGGGTTAATTAGTAAAAAGAGCCGGTATCCAAAAAATAAAAAAATAGAAATTGCATAAAATTCACATTAATCTATATGCAAAATTTGAGGGGTGTAGCTCAAAAGGTGTGGGAGATATAATTTTATAACCTGTTTTCGATAAGGTTTAAAATCGATAACAAAACAACAAAAATAGATATCGTTTTTTGGTAACAAACTTGACCTGCGCGTGCTATCCACGGACCCAGCAAAAAAAAATTCAAGTCTCTAGCTTGTCTAGATGCTTCAATCGACGCGTTCAAACATACGGACAGACGGACGGACGGACGGACGGACGGACAGACAGACGGACAGGGCTAAATCGACTCAGCTCGTCGCCCTGATCAAGAATATATATACTTTGTGCGGTCTGACACGCCTCCTTCTGCCTGTTACATACATTTAACAAAACCATTATACCCTGATTTCCCATTTTCAATGGACTCAGGGTATAATCACATCCAAAACAAGTAAGAAAACTCTAGTCGGAGGTGCCCGACTAGGAGATCCCCTGAGCCCCGTCCGATTTGCCTTGTTTAATACGCTATATAGCTTGCATATAATATTACATTTTCCAACGGTGGTCTGTTTCAATGTATGCGTGTAAAGGGCGATGTATGACAAATACAAATACAATTCATACACAGATTTGGTTGAAGAATATGCTAGAATTGAATTTATTTGTGCACATGCATAAGCAGCGCGCTTGCTCGTTTCAATGTGTGTATGTGAGAATACATGTAAATGTTTTTTGCTGCGCGTCGCTGCTTGCCACGTGCAGCTAAACGTTTTGTTTAATAAATCGGGACTGACTTAACGGAATTTGATGAATCTTTCAGCGTGTGGTTTAATTGAATTTTGTACATTTTATAAAAATGCTAATTTATTCACATGGTTATATTTGCAACCGACTCTCCATTGTGTTGAAGAGGGCGGTGAGGGGGGTGGGGGTAATTACTAAAAAAAGCCGGTATCCAAAAAATAAAAAAAATAGAAATTGCATAAAATTCACATGAATCTATATGCAAAATTTGAGGGGTCTAGCTCTAAAGGTGTGGGAGATATAATTTTATAACTTGTTTTCGACAAGGTTTAAAATCGATAACAAAACAATAAAAGTAGATATCGTTTTTTGGTAACAAACTTGACCTGCGCGTGCTATCCACGGACCCAACAAAAAAAATTCTAGTCTCTAGGTCAACTACGTTCTGAGATCGACGCGTTCAAACATACGGACGGACGGACAGACGGACAGACAGACAGACGGACAGGGCTAAATCGACTCAGCTCGTCGCTCTGATCAAGAATATATATACTTTGTGGGGTCTGACACGCCTCCTTCTGCCTGTTACATACATTTAACAAAACCATTATACCCTGATTTTCCATTTTCAATGGGCTCAGGGTATAAAAAGATAAATAATAAAAGCAAATATGATAATTAATTACAGGTAAACAACTTAAGATGACCCTCATAAACATTATAACAATCATCCTATTAATAAAAACTAATTCGACAAATGCGAAAAGTATTGAAATAAACCCAATAAAAGCCCCGAACGGTTATCTAATATTTTAAACAGGCACAATGGACCTACCAACTGACTTTGAACACCACTATGTAAAAGTTAATTTAACTAATCTCGATATAATATATAATAATCTAATAAAATAAACTGAAGAATATAAGAATATAAGCGAAAGAAACGCGGATTAATAAATGTTATAGAATCAGTTTACAAATATCTTTTCGGAACTCTAAACGAAGACGATAAAGAAGAACTAGAAGAAAGAATCATTAACTTATCAGAAAATATTGTACAGGCCAATGAATTAAATCACATAATAGACACTATCAACGAAGGATTCAAAATACTAGATACCATAAGAGCAGAAAATGAAAAATCAATAAGACTAGAAACTTTAATATTCAATCTTGATCATTTCACAGAATATATAGAAGATATAGAAATGGGTATGCAACTTACAAGATTGGGAATTTTTAACCCAAAACTTTTGAAACATAATTATTTAAAAGAAGTAAATTCAGAAAAACTGTTAAACATAAAAACTTCGACTTGGTTTAAACGAGATACTAACGAAATATTAATAATTTCAAACTTTCCAAAAAATATAATTAAAACCCCTATATTTTAGATACTTCCATATCCGGATGAAGATAAAAACATATTAACAGAAAATTGTAATGACAAATACTATTTTAATAAAGAAGTCTTTTTCAATTATAATACAAAAACAAGAGAGAATAATCCATGTATACTAGGAATACTAAACCAAACCGAAACTTCATGTAAATATACTGACATATAAAAAGTATCAAGCTTCATTTATAGATATAATTGTATAATATAATTGTAACTTGGAATATTCCCAAGACAAAATTAAATCAAAACTGTGTGTAAAATAACTTGATAATAGAAGACAATGATATAATAACAAGTAAGAACGTTGCCTTAGGGCGAGACCTAAGGCGTGATACTCGTTTCCCACAGGGGCATCTGGTATTGTAAATTCAATAATTTATCTCAAATTTTGCATTTATGTAGATTCATGTGAATTTTATGCAATTTCAATTTTTGCAAATATAACTATGTGAATGAATTAGCATTTTTATAAAATGTAAAAAATTCAATAGAATCATATGCTGAAAGTTTCATCAAGTTCCGTTAAGTCAGTCGCAATCTATTCAACAAAACGTTTGGCCAATTATGACATGCACGCGTTAAGCAGCGACAGCAAAATATATTTACATTTACACATATGTACATACATTGAAACGTGCAAGCGCGTTTGCTTATGCATGGTCACAAATAAATTCAGCGCCATTCATTCTAGCATATTCTTCAACCAAAATTGTTATTGAGTTGTGCTTGCATTTTCAGCCGCTTCTTTAGTTTTGTATTTGTCAAATATCGCCCTTTATACGCATACATTCAACCGACCACTGTTTTTGTATGTACACATACATATAAATATATACGTTCATATGCGCGCATTTCAGCTTTTTCTAAGAATCACAATTGCGATTGATTTATGTTTATATTGTGTTTGCATTAACAGCAGCTTCTATAGTTTTGTATTTGTCAAAAGTCGCCCTTGTAGTGAAGTAGTTTCGGATTTGCCAACAGACAATGCAAAACTGATGTGGCGCAGCAGGTAGATGAAAAGCGTGTAAGCAAAAGGGTCCGCGTTCGAGACGCGGCGGCGACGGCATGAAAATAGTTGCGCAGCTGTTCGTGCCTACATGCATACATACCTGATGGGACCTATCGTCAATTTTTTTGTGCGTTAATAATTTTGTTCGGACTAAGTCGATTACACAAATATCGGTATTTGATGTTTACATTTTTTGTCAGGGTCACACACACAAAAAGAAAATAACATAACTGACCTAGGCTATACGAAAAATGATAATTTTAGCAGATAAATTATTTGCAGAACTTCAACATTAAATCAAATTACATATATTTCTCAGAAATGCCGTTTGTCGTCTTAGCAATTCTTATTAAGCTTATTTATATAGGTGGCACAGGCATATGAATTTTGCAGCTGGGCGTTACAAATTTTGTTGCCAATTTGCCACGCCCCCAGTAGGCGTAGACATATCATATTTGGCAAGTTCCTAGAAGGAGTCTAGGGTAACGTAACTGCAAAGTTTGGATGCTTACACTCCAAAAATGTGAAAGTTACAGGGTATTTTTTCGATATACCACGCCCCCAAAGGCGCGTAATATTTATTTTTGGGGAATCAATAGAGGAGGCCCCCAGTAACACAAACATCCAATTTTGAATCGTCTAGCTCTAAAACTGTAGGAGCTATAAGCTTTTTACGATTTGCCACGCCCCCTGAAGGCGTAGGTATGTCCGCCATATCTTTTTGATCTTGGGTTGCTTATCCGAGTATATATATCAAATTTCAAGTCTCTAGCATCAATAGTGCTCAAAATATAGCTGATCTTGTAAAATCACTATATATTCAGATCCGATTTGCCACGCTGCCAGTGGGCGTAGACACCAAATATTTTTATGAATCTTTATAGAATCGTAGCGTTAATTTACGTGCAAAATTTCAGCATTCTAGCTTTAAAACTGTAGAAGTTACAGTTTTCCCGATTTGCCACGCCCCCAATGGGCGTAGATATATCCGCCATATCTTTTTGAGCTTGGGTGGTCAACGCAAGTATACATTCCAAATTTCAACTCTCTAGCTCTTCAACTAATATGATTTCTTAACTATGGGCGCAACCATTTTCCGATTTGCCACGCCCCTAGTGGGCGTATCCGGAAAATCTTGACACTTTATAATTCGAGGGTATACACGAGTATATGTTCCAAATTTCAAGTCTCTAGCTTCAATAGCGTAGACAAATATTGCATTCATACGGACAGACGGACAGACGGACAGACGGACATTTCACAAAACCAATATACTCTTTTTCCCTTTGGGAAACGAGTATAAACATAAATGGCGCAGCCGGTAGGATTAGTGTATTGAATTAAAGATCAGTATTTTACTAATCCGCCAAAGAATTAACGTGACGTGACGTGTTGTGTAAACTTGCAACAGACTTCAGAAAAATTAGTATATCCGCTGGACTATTAAGAAGTTCTGTGTGAATAGTACTTATGTCTGGGCCTTACACATCATTGAATTGATCCCTGTAAGCCATAAGTACTACAACAATAACCGTTCAACTTAAAATTACGCCAACTGAGTGCTGTAATTTTTGAACAAAAACATTTTAAATGCATTGTGTAAAAAGTGAAAAAACATCCAATAAAATACCAATATTAAAAAGTGAAGTTACAAAATAAAAAGAAACATAAAACATAAAACAAAAACATAAAAAGTGAATAAAACAAAACAATTAAAAGTGATCTTTATACAAAATTAAAGTGAACAAAACGCATACAGAAACATAATAAAAAGTGAAAAAAACAAAAAAGTGAACTTACAAAACTTTAATCTTCAATAAAACCAATACCAATATTAAACAAGTAAGAAAACTCTAGTCGGAGGTGCCCGACTAGGAGATACCCTGAGCCCCGTCCCATTTGCATTGTTTAATACGCTATGTAGCTTGCATATAAAATTATATTTTGCAAAATTAAATTATAATTTTGAAATTTTATTCAACTAGAATGTATGTAAATCAAAAATAAATTAATAATTAAATAAATAAACAAAAAAATGAAAAGAAAGCAAACATCACCGCACCTGGGCTCGAACCTGCATCTATTTACTACATATGTAACGTTGAAGCGCGTCATCTCAACTAGCACGACCACCTTATGTTTATAGATTTAAAAAAAAACAAGTAAGAACGTTGCTTTAGGGCGAGACCTACAGCGTCATACTCGTTTCCCACATGGGCATCTGGTATTTTAAATTTAATAATTTATCTCAAATTTTGCATTTATGTAGATTCACGTGAATTTTCTGCAATTTCAATTTTTGCAAATATAACTATGTGAATGAATTAGCATTTTTATAAAATGTAAAAAATGCAATAGAATCATATGCTGAAAGTTTCATCAAGTTCCGTTAAGTCAGTCGCAATCTATTAAACAAAACGTTTGGCCAATTATGACACGCACGCGTTAAGCAGCGACAGCAAAATATATTTACATTTACACATACATATGTACATACATTGAAAGGTGCAAGCACGTTTGCTTATGCACGGTCACAAATAAATTCAGCGCCATTCATTCTAGCATATTCTTCAACCAAAATTGTTATTGAGTTGTGTTTGCATTTTCAGCCGCTTCTTTAGTTTTGTATTTGTCAAATATCGCCGTTTATACGCATACATTCAACCGACCACTGTTTTTGTATGTACACATACATATAAATATATACGTTCATATGCGCGCATTTCAGCTTTTTCTAAGAATCACAATTGCGATTGATTTATGTTTATATTGTGTTTGCATTAACAGCAGCTTCTATAGTTTTGTATTTGTCAAAAGTCGCCCTTGTAGTGAAGTAGTTTCGGATTTGCCAACAGGCAATGCAAAACTGATGTGGCGCAGCAGGTAGATGAAAAGCGTGTAAGCAAAAGGGTCCGCGTTCGAGACGCGGCGGCGACGGCATGAAAATAGTTGAGCAGCTGTTCGTGCCTACATGCATACATACCTGATGGGACCTATCGTCAATTTTTTTGTGCGTTAATAATTTTGTTCGGACTAAGTCGATTACACAAATATCGGTATTTGATGTTTACATTTTTTGTCAGGGTCACACACACAAAAAGAAAATAACATAACTGACCTAGGCTATACGAAAAAAGATAATTTTAGCAGATAAATTATTTGCAGAACTTCAACATTAAATCAAATTACATATATTTCTCAGAAATGCCGTTTGTCGTCTTAGCAATTCTTATTAAGCTTATTTATATAGGTGGCACAGGCATATGAATTTTGCAGCTGGGCGTTACAAATTTTGTTGCCAATTTGCCACGCCCCCAGTAGGCGTAGACATATCATATTTGGCAAGTTCCTAGAAGGAGTCTAGGGTAACGTAACTGCAAAGTTTGGATGCTTACACTCCAAAAATGTGAAAGTTACAGGGTATTTTTTCGATATACCACGCCCCCAAAGGCGCGTAATATTTATTTTTGGGGAATCAATAGAGGAGGCCCCCAGTAACACAAACATCCAATTTTGAATCGTCTAGCTCTAAAACTGTAGGAGCTATAAGCTTTTTACGATTTGCCACGCCCCCTGAAGGCGTAGGTATGTCCGCCATATCTTTTTGATCTTGGGTTGCTTATCCGAGTATATATATCAAATTTCAAGTCTCTAGCATCAATAGTGCTCAAAATATAGCTGATCTTGTAAAATCACTATATATTCAGATCCGATTTGCCACGCCCCCAGTGGGCGTAGACACCAAATATTTTTATGAATCTTTATAGAATCGTAGCGTTAATTTACGTGCAAAATTTCAGCATTCTAGCTTTAAAACTGTAGAAGTTACAGTTTTCCCGATTTGCCACGCCCCCAATGGGCGTAGATATATCCACCATATCTTTTTGAGCTTGGGCGGTCAACGCAAGTATACATTCCAAATTTCAACCCTCTAGCTCTTCAACTAATATGATTTCTTAACTATGGGCGCAACCATTTTCCGATTTGCCACGCCCCTAGTGGGCGTATCCGGAAAATCTTGACACTTTATAATTCGAGGGTATACACGAGTATATGTTCCAAATTTCAAGTCTCTAGCTTCAATAGCGTAGAAAAATATTGCATTCATACGGACAGACGGACAGACGGACAGACGGACATTTCACAAAACCAATATACTCTTTTTCCCTTTGGGAAACGAGTATAATAAAAAAAGTTACGCTGTTGTCACTGAGTTTCGAACCCGCGACCTTTCGTTTACGCGCTTTGTGTCTATCCACTACGCTACACCAGTATTCCGTTGCTTGTTGGCAAAATACAAATACAAAACTAAAGAAGCAGATCAATCGCAGTTGTAATTCTTAGAATATGCTGAAATGCGCGCATATGAACGTATGAGTATGTGTACATACAAAAACGGTGGTCTGTTTCAATGTATGCGTGTAAAGGGCTGATATATAACAAATACAAAACTACAGAAGCGGCTGAAAATGCAAACAGAATTTGGTTGAAGAATATGCTAGAACGAATGGCCTTGAATGTATTTCTGCACATGCATAGTAGACGCGTTTGCACGTTTCAATGTATGTGTATGTGTAAATGTTTTTTGCTGCGCGTCGCTGCTTGCCACGTGCGTGTGAATATTGGCCAAACGTTTTGTTTAATAAATCCGGACTGACTTAACGGATTTTGATGAAACTTTCAGCATATGATTCTATTGAATTTTTTACATTTTATAAAAATGCTAATTTATTCACATGGTTATATTTGCAACAGACTCTCAATGGGTGTTTGAGGGCTGAGTGGGGGGGGGGGGGGGGGTAATTAGTAAAAAGAGCCGGTACGCAAAAAATAAAAAAAATAGAAATTGCATAAAATTCACGTGAATCTATATGCAAAATTTGAGGGGTCTAGCTCTAAAGGTGTGGCAGATAGAATTTTATAACCTGTTTTCGATCAGGTTTAAAATCAATAACAAAACAACAAAAATAGATATCGTTTTTTGGTAACAAACTTGACCTGCGCGTGCTATCCACGGACCCAACAAAAAAAAATTCAAGTCTCTAGGTCAACTACGTTCTGAGATCGACGCGTTCAAACATACGGACAGACGGACGGACAGACAGGCGGACAGGGCTAAATCGACTCAGTTCGTCGCCCTGATCAAGAATATATATACTTTGTGGGGTCTGACACGCCTCCTTCTGCCTGTTACATACATTTAACAAAACCATTATACCCTGATTTCCCATTTTCAATGGGCTCAGGGTATAAAAATTCAAGTCTCTAGCTTGTCTAGATGCTTCAATCGACGCGTTCAAACATACGGACGGACGGACGGACGGACGGACGGACAGACAGACAGACGGACAGGGCTAAATCAACTCAGCTCGTCGCCCTGATCAAAAATATATATACTTTGTGGGGTCTGACACGCCTCCTTCTGCCTGTTACATACATTTAACAAAACCATTATACCCTGATTTCCCATTTTCAATGGGCTCAAGGTATAAAAATAGAAATTGCATAAAATTCACATGAATCTATATGCAAAATTTGAGCGGTTTAGCTCTAAAGGTGTGGGAGATAAAATTAAATAACTTTTTTTCGATAAGGTTTAAAATCGATAACAATACAACAAAATAGATATCGTTTTTTGGTAACAAACTTGACCTGCGCGTGCTATCCACGGACCCAACAAAAAAAAATTCAAGTCTCTAGCTTGTCTAGATGCTTCAATCGACGCGTTCAAACATACGGACAGACGGACGGACGGACGGACGCACAGACAGACAGACGGACAGGGCTAAATCAACTCAGCTCGTCGCCCTGATCAAAAATATATATACTTTGTGGGGTCTGACACGGTGGTCTGTTTGAATGTATGCGTGTAAAGGGCGATATATGACAAATACAAATACAATTCATACACAGATTTGGTTGAAGAATATGCTAGAATTGAATTTATTTGTACACATGCATAAGCAGACCCGCTTGCTCGTTTCAATGTGTGTATGTGAGAATATATGTAAATGTTTTTTGCTGCGCGTCGCAGCTTGCCACGTGCAGCTAAACGTTTTGTTTAATAAATCGGAACTGACCTAACGGAATTTGATGAAACTTTCAGCATATGATTTAATTGAATTTTTTACATTTTATAAAAATGCTAATTTATTCACATGGTTACTCTCCATGAGTAGGGAAGGTGTGGGGGGAGGGGGGGGAGGGTTAATTAGTAAAAAGAGCCGGTATCCAAAAAATAAAAAAATAGAAATTGCATAAAATTCACATTAATCTATATTTTTTAATTTGAGGTGTCTAGCTCTAAAGGTGTGGGAGATATAATTTTATAACATATTTTCGATAAGGTTTAAAATCGATAACAAAACAACAAAAATAGATATCGTTTTTTGGTAACAAACTTGACCTGCGCGTGCTATCCACGGACCCAACAAAAAAAAATTCAAGTCTCTAGCTTGTCTAGATGCTTCAATCGACGCGTTCAAACATACGGACGGACGGACGGACGGACAGACGGACGGACGGACAGACGGACAGACGGACAGGGCTAAATCGACTCAGCTCGTCGCCCTGATCAAGAATATATATACTTTGTGGGGTCTGACACGCCTCCTTCTGCCTGTTACATACATTTAACAAAACCATTATACCCTGATTTCCCATTTTCAATGGGCTCAGGGTATAAAAAAAGTGAAGAACAATAAAAACATAGAAAACATAAAAAAACATTATACAAAATGACGCAAGAACTATCAGAGTCAAACTTAAACCACGCACTGTCATCATTAAGACAGGTGCCCAGCTACGATGGAAATCCGGAAACATTGAGCTCATTCATTCATTCTACATATTCAGCTTATACCCGTCGAAAGATATCCGACAACATAACATACTATACGGGACCATAGAAATGCAACTCTGCGGGGAAGCGCAGCGCATTTCTCAACTGGCAATGGCAAACACCTGGTTGGATCTTCGAAAGGCGCTGATCAGTGAACTAAAAACCCACACCCCATTCGAGGAACTTTTGAGAAGATTATATAACACCAACTACAACGGAAATCTTCGTAAGTTTATAGAAGAACTAGAACATAAATCTTACATAATAACTAATAAATTAAGTTTGGAAAATGTACCAACCAACACAACCATATATACTAATGCTATGAAAAACACTGTTAAAGACGTAATAGCGAAAAAATTGCCAAATAGACTATTTATGACTCTAGCCAGACATGACATAACAACAGTTGCAAACCTAAAACAAGTAGCTCAAACAGAAGGGTTATATGAAAATAATACATTCGAAACCAAAAAGTCGTATCAGTATCCCAAACCAAGGGGAAAATTTTATCCAAATTATAATCAAACATACAACAATCACCAAACTTCTAATTTCCATACCCAATTCAAACCAGAGAATAGAAAAGAAACCAGTCATATATTACACCAAGAGTTTAGACAAAAATTGCATCAAGGTAGACAAAATAATCCTATTAATTATCAACCAAAAGATTATATAAACTATCAAAACTCTAACCAACCACATAAAAGACAGAGAGAAAGCAATAGTGGAATTAGTAGGATGGACACATCTGAAAATTTTCATCTAGTAGCCTCGGAAGTTCAAAAAACAACCCCTTCATCAAAATAATGATAAATAACAAAAATTTAAAATGCATTATTGACACAGGCTCATCAATCAATATCCTAAATGAAAACTTCTTGGATTGGGAATTTTTAACCCAAAACTTTTGAAACATAACTATTTAAAAGAAGTAAATTCAGAAAAACTGTTAAACATAAAAACTTTGACTTGGTTTAAACGAGATACTAACGAAATATTAATAATTTCAAACTTTCCAAAAAATATAATTAAAACCCCTATATTTGAGATACTTCCATATCCGGATGAAGATAAAAACATATTAACAGAAAATTGTAATGACAAATACTATTTTAATAAAGAAGTCTTATTCAATTATAATACAAAAACAAGAGAGAATAATCCATGTATACTAGGAATACTAAACCAAACCGAAACTTCATGTCAATATACTAAAACATATAAAAAGTATCAAACTTCATTTATAGAACCTAATGTAATTGTAACTTGGAATATTCCCAAGACAAAATTAAATCAAAACTGTGTGTAAAATAACTTGATAATAGAAGACAATGATATAATAACAAGTAAGAACGTTGCCTTAGGGCGAGACCTAAGGCGTGATACTCGTTTCCCACAGGGGCATCTGGTATTGTAAATTCAATAATTTATCTCAAATTTTTCATTTATGTAGATTCATGTGAATTTTATGCAATTTCAATTTTTGCAAATATAACTATGTGAATGAATTAGCATTTTTATAAAATGTAAAAAATTCAATAGAATCATATGCTGAAAGTTTCATCAAGTTCCGTTAAGTCAGTCGCAATCTATTCAACAAAACGTTTGGCCAATTATGACATGCACGCGTTAAGCAGCGACAGCAAAATATATTTACATTTACACATATGTACATACATTGAAACGTGCAAGCGCGTTTGCTTATGCATGGTCACAAATAAATTCAGCGCCATTCATTCTAGCATATTCTTCAACCAAAATTGTTATTGAGTTGTGCTTGCATTTTCAGCCGCTTCTTTAGTTTTGTATTTGTCAAATATCGCCCTTTATACGCATACATTCAACCGACCACCGTTTTTGTATGTACACATATAAATACATACGTTCATATGCGCGCATTTCAGCATTTTCTAAGAATCACAATTGCGATTGATTTATGTTTATATTATGTTTGCATTAACAGCAGCTTCTATAGAATATAGTCGCCCTTGTACTGAAGTAGTTTCGGATTTGCCAACAGGCAATGCAAA
The DNA here is from genome assembly GCA_035045185.1 of Drosophila meridiana. Lineage (NCBI taxonomy): Eukaryota > Metazoa > Arthropoda > Insecta > Diptera > Drosophilidae > Drosophila > Drosophila meridiana. Next base: position 219,413 of record JAWNPF010000195.1, on the reverse strand, counting down.
ACTGATGTGGCGCAGCAGGTAGATGAAAAGCGTGTAAGCAAAAGGGTCCGCGTTCGAGACGCGGCGGCGACGGCAAAAAAATTACCAAATGATTGTAAGTTTCAGATGCCGATGGTCTCTCTTCGTAAAAAACAAAAGAGAGCTGACAAAGTCTTCAAAACAATCCAGAAAAACACCCCACCAGCTTCACGAAAAACTCACCTAACAATAAGCCGACAAAATCCAACTCCAGCTACCACCTCTTCGGCAGCTCTTCTAAATAATCGTTACGCAGCGCTATTAGAAGAAAAAGCAGCGCTATTAGAAGAAGATGCTATAATGGAACTCGACGAAGAAGATCAACATGATCAAGTAAAAGACAGTAGTTTAACTATGGATAACAATGAGCAGCCAAAAAGTACAGTGCCTAAGCCTCCAGCCATCTGCGTACCTGATGTCAACAAAATGAGCAATCTCGAAGAAGCACTTAACTCTGTTATTTCAGCTGACGAGTACGACATTCGTACATCGAGATTTGGAGTCTCCCGTATATATGCGAAAAATGCCAAAGCTTTTCGGGCAGTTGTAGACATGCTTACGAAGCAAAATTGCGAATTCTGGCATCATCAGTTGAGAGAAGATACACCGTGTAGACTAGTCATTCGAAACATTCACCCAAATGTATCAAAACAATTGATTGAACGTGTATTTACTGATAAGGGTTTCATAGTCTTGAACGTATATTGTCCTAGAAAACCAGACTGGCGCAACATTGATGTTAATGAAGAGGATGATCCAGAAATAAATAATATGAAAACTCGACAAAACATTTTCTATGAAAATATAAAGAAGACGCCAAACGTTGCAGAAGCACTTAAAATGACTCAAATCGGTAGACATAGAGTAACAGTTGTAATGGCAAATTACAATAGAGAGTTGGTGCAATGCTTTAGATGTCAGGATTTCGGACATACCCGGAACTATTGCCTTAAAAAGCCAGTTTGCGGCAAATGCTCAGGCGACCATTATACTGGATCAACATTATGTGGACTAAGTCTAAGCTCTAAGTCGATATGCGCAAATTGCGGCGATAACCACTTATCTAGTGATAAAAGCTGCGCAGTCAGAATTGAGCTGAGCAAGAAGCTTAAACCAGCTGCGAGACTACCGGAGCAAGGATTGTCAATCGGAAGCCGAAATATAAATCGCCCACCCAGATCACAAGTCATCCCAGATGCGGTTATTTCAACTCAAAGCACTCGTGGTGGGGTAACTCTAGATCCTGCGTCAGAGGGAAACGGCTACAAGAGGCCATCATCAGTAGCACATGCCAAATCCTTGCCACAGGCGAACCAACGTTTTTCTCTTATAACACTCGGCTTACACCTTCTGCTTTAGATTTTTATATTGTTAAGGGTATTGATATAAATAGACTTTCAATCGCAAGTAAGTGTGAACTCTCCTCGGATCATCTGCCAATCATAGCGACACTTCATCAAACACCGCAATTCAAAGACAAAAGACAGCATATCCTTCCATGAGGCGCTTGTGTTGAAATCTTTAAAGCTGACCTGGAGAGAAGAGTCAACCTAAACACTGAAATAAACAGCCCAGACGACATTGAAGATGCCATCTCAATTCTAATGAGTAACATTAGGTTAGCAGCATCTAATGCCTCTCCGGAAAATACGAACTCACAAAGCCAACGAAGACAAATTACTCTTCCTTATGGCGTAGATATGCTCTTACGCCTGAAAAGAAGAGTAAGGAAGGAGTACGTAAGAACGGGTGATCCTCGCATCCATAGAATTTATAGTAGACTGTCGAACCGTTTGAAAAAAGTCCTGGCAAAACTTAAGCAAAGAAAAATTGATGATATTCTAGAGAATGCTGGACCGGAAGCATCATTCAACTATACTCTTTGGAAGCTCACGAGTCGCTTTAAAAGAGTTGTCATCCCGAAAACTCCTATCAAAAATCCTGCTGGTGGTTGGTGTTACTCCAGTCAACAGAAGGCTGAAATATTTGCAGGTAGCCTAGAGGAAAGATTTAAGCCTTTAAATCTATCAACTGTGGTTATGCGTAGGGCTATAGAGTTGAGAAAGGAGATGCCGTTTCAAATGTCCTTGCCAGCAAATCCAGTAACACTGCAAGAGGTTGAGCAGCAGATCAGGAAGCTAAAAGCTAAAAAATCCCCAGGCGAAGACCTCCTGGATAATAAAACATTAAAATTTCTCCCGAAGAAAGCCCTGCTGTACATAGTATTGCTTCTTAATAGTATACTAAGGATTGGTCATTTCCCAAATAGTTGGAAGTCTGCGCTCATTACCATGATACCAAAGCCAGGAGAACAACACACGGATGTCGATGGATACAGACCAATTAGCCTGCTTTCAGCACTAGGGAAAATGACGGAAAGAGTAATACTTAACCGCATTTTGAAACTGGAGACTGTATCTGAAAAAATTCCAAAGTGTCAGTTTGGATTCAGACAAGGTCATGGCACGCCGGAACAGCTCCATCGAGTGGTTAATTTTGCCCTAGATGCTATGGAACGAAAAATGTACGCAGTTGCTGTGTTTATGGACATCCAACAAGCCTTTGATAGGGTATGGCATGATGGACTTCTTTTTAAGCTGAAGAGTGTACTAACCCCGCAGCTGTTTCAGCTTGTAAGCAGCTTTCTCAAGGACAGAAGTTTTAGCGTTGTTGTCGATGGAATAAAATCTTCGAAGCGCCCAATCTGCGCTGGAGTTCCTCAAGGCAGTGTTCTTGGCCCTACACTATACAGTCTATATACAGCCGACATGCCAACAACAATTCTCCTACAAGCGCACTGGATGAAAGCAATGTATTAGTAGCAACATACGCTGATGATACAGCAATCCTTTGCAGAAGCTCAAGCATAGATCAAGCTTCGAGAGCCTTGCAGGAATATGTGAGTAGTTTTGAGAATTGGGCTCTTAAATGGAACATAGGCATCAACAGCAGCAAATGCGTTAACGTCACTTTTGCGACAAGGCCTTTATCGTGTAGGGGTATTACTATGCTGGGCTCCACACTCACCCACAAGAGCTCGCATAAGTACTTAGGTGTCATCCTGGACAGACACTTAACGTTCAAAACTCACACATCCATGGTTCGACAGTCGGTGATGGCGAAAGCAGGAAAGATGGCCTGGCTGCTGGCACCAAAAAATAAATTGTCAATGCAAAATAAAATTACCATTTACAAGTCCATACTAAGTCCAATATGGAAATACCCACTGCAAATATATGGCATAGCAGCAAAGAGTAACCTTAATAAAATTAGGGTTGCTCAATCTAAGATACTAAGGCGAATGTGCAATGCTCCCTGGTACATACGCAACAGGGACATTGAAAGGGATCTAAGGATTCCCAAAGTGGGTGATGTGATGCAATCGCATTCACTGAACTACATACAACGTCTTGGCAGACACCCAAATGAGCTTGCCAGACAACTCACTACCAAGCCAAGAAAGAGAAGACTTAAAAGGAACCACCCATTGGATCTTCCCACCAGGTTCCTTTAAATTTCTTACAAATTCTAAATCTTAAATATATATAATATTGTAAATAACATTGTAAATAATACACAGCTATATCGCTTGTGATATATTGTTCTCACTAATGTAAAACTAGATTAAGTTGCCACATTAGGTAGCAGTAAGCTAGTTAATAAAATAATATGCACCTTTTTAATAAAAAAAAAAAAAAAAAAAAAAAAAATCATTTGGGCATTTGTAAGAAAGCTCAACTGGTTTGTGTCTACGGAAACGTTATCATCCAAGAAATAAAGCATACTTCTAGGGCGAAGTAATATAAAAGAGCAATGTCCACTGACAGTCTAACAGCAGAATCCGAAAGGATTAAGGCAGCAATGCAGAGCAGACTCGATGCACGAATGGCTGAATTACTTGCTAAAAGCAACGACTCGTCTCTGAAGAACATTGATGTGGCATCCATCCAAGGTCCGAAGACATCAAGCATAAAACGCAAGCAGCTAAGCTCCCCTGAAATAGCTAGAAAAAAATCTTCCGTGCTCAATCAACCGAGCACCGCTGCGGCAGAAAGACAAAACAAATTTGCACTTCTTGATCAAGAGGACGAAGAAGACTGCGACATGGTAGTAGCCGCAAAAGCGGATGAGCAGCAGCCAGCCGAAAAACCCAAAGCTCGACCGCCCCCTATTTGGTGCCCGGACATTAGATCAGTTGTTAAACTACAACAAGTCATTGACGAAGTCATCGATCCCAAATCGTATGTCATCAAGCCAAAAAGGAATAATATTGGAGTCCTTACAAGCTGCAGCGATGACTACCGTGCGGTGATAAAGCACCTTTCAAAGCTTGGATTGCAGTTCCATTGTTACCAGCTGAAGGAGGATAAGCCCTACCGAGTCTGCATAAAAGGTCTGCACTCAAGCACGGACGTGGACCAGATAAAGTCAGATATGTTTAAAGGGGCATACAGTTGTCAACATATTCAACCCGCTCAGCCGGATCGATAAAACGCCGTTAAACATATTTTTTGTTGATCTGGCGCAGGCCACAAACAACAAGCAAGTCCACGACCTTCGCATTATTGCTCGTCAAAGATGCACGGTGGAGCTACCGACGAAATTCAACGATCTCACGCAATGTCACCGTTGCCAGGAATTTGGGCACACACAGCGCTACTGCCACAAGGCTCCCAGATGTGTGCGATGCGCCGGAAAGCATTCTTCTAAGGATTGCCTCCGAGCAAGGGACCAACCTCCAATCTGTGCTCACTGTGAAGAACAGCACCCGGCGAATTACAGGGGTTGCCATATTTACAAGCGACTCCTAATGGCACAGGCTCCAGCGCAAAAACGGAACCCGACACAAGCCTTCAATGCTGTCCCGCGCTGGGCTGACAAAGGCCATCTAACATTGCCCACTGAATTGCCCACTAGTGGACTATCATATGCCCAAGCTACTAGAGGAGAAAAAGCCCAGCCAGCATCTTACAAGCCTGATACAAGCATTATTGAGCTTCTTCAACAACAGCAGCGACAATTTGATATTATTAATGCTGAAATCAAAGCAATGCGAGAGCAGCAAGCCCAGCAAGCAAACGTTATGACCAGCCTTATGGCTCTCATCGCAAAACTCAGCTGCAAATAATGGCTCTTCGCGTGGGCATATGGAACGCTAATGGCTTGAGCAGCAAAGCTCAAGAATTAGCCGTCTTCTTATCACTGAAAAATATCGATGTTATGCTAATTGCAGAAACACGTGAATGCCCCACGCTAAAAATCTTCGGATTCGAACACTATCATGCTCATGGTGGTGGAGCAAACAGTTTTGGAGGATCCTCGCTGCTTATCCGCTCAACTCTGGCACACACACCATCGATTCAATTCTCCAACGCCACACTTCAACTCTCTGCCATAAGCCTTCCCACATCAATTGGCGAAATTGAACTCGCATCGATATATTGCCCGCCAAACGCAGATCTTCGCGTGCAAGACATCGCACAGCTCATCAGCCAAAGAAAACAAAAAACCCTAATTGGAGGCGACTGGAATGGTTGGCATCCATTTTGGGGTAGCAGCAGAGCGAACCAACGTGGTGAGGTAATATTCGACGCAATTCAAAGTGCACAATACTCCATCTTGGCCACGGGAGCCCCCACACGCTACCCAATAAACGGACACTATCCCTCTGCAATCGATTTTGCTATCTACAAAGGAATCGGTGCCAGACTCTTGAGCATAGAAGAATGTCTCGATCTATCCTCGGATCATCTTCCGCTGATAGTTACCGTCCACGCTCACCCACAACCTTTTCCGATCAGACAACGCCTTCTCTCCGCAGGGTCGGATCTAGCAATCTTCAAGCTCACTCTACACTCCTCACTGCACCCGGACATAGAACTCCACACTGCAGATGACATAGAGTATGCAGCAAATAGAATGCAAAATGCCATAACAGAGGCAGCGCTGCTAGCTGCACCGGCTGCTCATAACCAGAACTACTCGCACTACAGCATTCCTCTCACCCCGCATGTTCAAAATCTGCTCGAATACAAACGATGGACAAGGAGCCGTTGGATCAGAACACGCGCAGCCAGCGACAAAAGCAGATTCAACGAAGCCACCAGACAGCTCAAAGTTGCTCTGGCCCAGATGCAATGTACGCGCATTAGAGAGGCTCTTGAACGAGCAGATACTCCAGCTGGGGCAGAATTTCAGCTATGGCGGTACACGCGAAACATCAAAGGCAGTCCTTACGGCGTCACCCCATCCTGAGCGCTACGGGTGAGTGGCTCACCGGAGATGAAGCGCAGGCCGAAGCCTTTGCTGATCACCTCTATGAGCAATTCTCGCCGCTGCTAACAACCGAGATATCTGACCTTGAGAGCATCAGAAGAACTGCGAACTCTCCTATCCCAGAAGGTATCCCCATCGAAGCATGCACAAAGGCAGAGGTTGTCAAGCTGATGAAAGCTGTAAAAGCTAAAAAGGCGCCGGGACATGACCGAATCGATGGCAAAGTTCTCAGGGCACTCCCTGAATCAACTATAGACTACTTCGTAGTACTATGCAACGCCATCCTTCGCATTCAGCACTTTCCGTCCTGCTGGAAACGAGCAGAGATAATCATGATCCCGAAACCTGGAAAACCCGAAAAGGAAATTGCTTCTTACAGACCCATCAGCTTACTACCGGTACTCTCCAAAATATTCGAAAGAATACTGCTGCGAAGAGTGCTTAACGAGCTGAGTCAAAGAAAGACCATACCAGAGCATCAATTTGGCTTCAGGAGACAGCACGGTACGCCAGAGTAAGTACATCGAGTTGTTAACCACATTCTCAGCGCGGTTGAAAACAAGGAATACTGTTCTGCAGTGTTTCTCGATGTTAAGCAGGCCTTCGATCGGGTGTGGCATCTGGGTCTCCTTAACAAGATTAGGAAAGCCCTACCTGTCTCCCACTTCAAGCTGCTGGCCTCCTATCTATCAGAAAGAAGCTTCAAGGTTCTAAGAGGACAGACAAAATCGTCGAGTCGACCAGTCAGAGCAGGCGTGCCCCAAGGTAGTGTACTTGGCCCAACATTATACACACTCTACACCGCTGATATGCCGTTGCCCCCAAGTAACAGCGATATGCTTATAGCGACGTACGCAGACGATACCGCCATACTGAGTCGCAATAAATCGCCCGAAGTAGCCTCTAGTCAAATGCAAGTTTACTTGCAGGATCTCAATCGGTGGCTAACTCGCTGGAGCATCGGAATTAACGCCCAGAAGTCCACGCACATCACATTTGCAACTAGAAGGGGAGTCTGCCCCGAAGTGACTCTAGGAGCTCCAATACCACGAGCAAACAAGGTGAAGTACCTGGGAGTCACTCTGGATAAGAGACTGACCTATGGCCCGCACATAAGTGAGACAGTCAAAAAGTGCAAATTTAAATTAAAAAAACTTGACTGGATGCTAAGAAGCGATAGCCCTCTGTCACTACGCAGTAAGAGGCATATATACAACGCAATAGTGGCACCTGTCTTCACCTATGCAATGCCTTTATGGGGGTCTGCTGCAAGAACTCACATCAACAAAGTTCAAACCACACAAAACAAAGCACTAAGGACATGGACCGGAGCCGAATGGTACGTCAGAAACGAAACACTGCACACCGACCTCAAGATGCCGACAATTGCTGAACTCATTGGCCGACACAGCACTAGGTACGCGGATAGAATATCCGCCCACCCAAACCAGCTTGCAGCCAATTTAGCTACCAACACCATCAACAAAAGACTGAAAAGATCACACCCCTTGGACCTGAGAAGTGATCTAAATTAAAGTAATTTTTTAGCAATAAAGGCATTAAGCCACTTTAATAGCTAAGGTACCCTTATAAATGCGCTATAGAGTCCACGACAAAAGCTGCAATAAAACTATATTTAAAAAAAAAAAAAAAAAAAAAACAAGTAAGAGTGCTCTAGTCGAGGCTGCTCGACTAGCAGATACCCTGAGCCCTGTGAGCCAAATATCATATCATTCCATGCTCTTTTTAAGCATGCATAAAAACAACATATACACACGCATACATACATATGTACGCACGCATAGGCGCGCGCTCTGCCAACTGCGCAGTTAACGCAGCGACTTAATTGCTTAATAACTTTCCTTAGCGATGGACTAACTGCATAAAACTTTCACAACTTATTAATGGCATTTATATGTGTGTATTTGCCAAAGCACAAGTCTCTAGTATTTGATTTACGCTTTTTACAAATAGGGGACTATGGGGGGTGAATGGGGCGTGGCATCCAAAATCTAAAGATTACGTAATTTCCGTATTCATTGCACGCAACTACACAGCAAATTTGAAGTCTCTAGCTCAAACAATGTACAAACTACACCTTAAAAACTTATTTTCGATAAGCATTAAAATCGATAACATTACAACAAAAATAGTTATCGTTCATACGAAGCAAACTTGACCTGCGCGTGCTATACACGGACTTACAAAAAAAATTTCAGGTGTCTATCTCGTCTACGTTCTGAGATCGACGCGTTCAAACATACGGACAGACGGACAGACAGACAGACGGACAGGGCTAAATCGACTCAGCTCGTCGCCCTGATCAAGAATATATATACTTTGTGGGGTCTGACGCGACTCCTTCTGTCTGTTACATACATTTAACAAAACCATTATACCCTGATTTCCCATTTTCAATGGACTCAGGATATAAAAAGATAAATAATAAAAGCAAATATGATAATTAATTACAGGTAAACAACTTAAGATGACCCTCATAAACATTATAACAATCATCCTATTAATAAAAACTAATTCGACAAATGCGAAAAGTATTGAAATAAACCCAATAAAAGCCCCGAACGGTTATCTAATATTTTAAACAGGCCCAATGGACCTACCAACTGACTTTGAACACCACTATTTAAAAGTTAATTTAACTAATCTCGATATAATATATAATAATCTAATAAAATAAACTGAAGAATATAAGAATATAAGCGAAAGAAACGCGGATTAATAAATGTTATAGAATCAGTTTACAAATATCTTTTAGGAACTCTAAACGAAGACGATAAAGATGAACTAGAAGAAAGAATCATTAACTTATCAGAAAATATTGTACAGGCCAATGAATTAAATCACATAATAGACACTATCAACGAAGGATTCAAAATACTAGATACCATAAGAGCAGAAAATGAAAAATCAATAAGACTAGAAACTTTAATATTCAATCTTGATCATTTCACAGAATATATAGAAGATATAGAAATGGGTATGCAACTTACAAGATTGGGAATTTTTAACCCAAAACTTTTGAAACATAATTATTTAAAAGAAGTAAATTCAGAAAAACTGTTAAACATAAAAACTTCGACTTGGTTTAAACGAGATACTAACGAAATATTAATAATTTCAAACTTTCCAAAAAATATAATTAAAACCCCTATATTTTAGATACTTCCATATCCGGATGAAGATAAAAACATATTAACAGAAAATTGTAATGACAAATACTATTTTAATAAAGAAGTCTTATTCAATTATAATACAAAAAAAAGAGAGAATAATCCATGTATACTAGGAATACTAAACCAAACCGAAACTTCATGTAAATATACTGACATATAAAAAGTATCAAGCTTCATTTATAGAAATAATTGTATAATATAATTGTAACTTGGAATATTCCCAAGACAAAATTAAATCAAAACTGTGTGTAAAATAACTTGATAATAGAAGACAATGATATAATAACAAGTAAGAACGTTGCCTTAGGGCGAGACCTAAGGCGTGATACTCGTTTCCCACAGGGGCATCTGGTATTGTAAATTCAATAATTTATCTCAAATTTTTCATTTATGTAGATTCATGTGAATTTTATGCAATTTCAATTTTTGCAAATATAACTATGTGAATGAATTAGCATTTTTATAAAATGTAAAAAATTCAATAGAATCATATGCTGAAAGTTTCATCAAGTTCCGTTAAGTCAGTCCCGATTTATTAAACAAAACGTTTAGCCAATTATCACATGCACGTGGCCAGCAGCGTCGCGCAGCAAAAAACATTTACACATACACATACATTGAAACGTGCAAGCGCGTCTGCTATGCATGTGCACAAATACATTCAAGGTCATTCGTTCTAGCATATTCTTCAACCAAATCTGTGTTTGAATTCTGTTTGCATTTTCAGCCGCTTCTGTAGTTTTGTATTTGTCATATATAGCCCTTTACACGCATACATTGAAACAGAACACCGTTTTTCATACGTTCACATGCGCGCATTTCAGCATATTCTAAGAATTACAATTGCGATTGATCTCCTTCTTTAGGTTATCTAGTTTTGTATTTGTCACATATCGTCCTTGCAGTAGTACTTTACGTTTTGCCAACAAGAAACGCAATACTGGTGTGGCGTAGTGGGTAGACGCAAAGCGCGTAAACGAAAGGTCCCGAGTTCGAAACTCAGTGACAACAGCGTAACTTTTTTAATTTTTTTTAAATTTATAAACATGATGTAGTTGTGCTAGTTGACATGATGTGCTTTAACGATACATATTTAGTAAATAGATGCAGGTTCGAGTCCAGGTGCGGTGATGTTCGTTTTTCTTTTCTTTTTATACCCTGAGCCCATTGAAAATGGGAAATCAGGGTATAATGGTTTTGTTAAATGTATGTAACAGGCAGAAGGAGGCGTGTCAGACCCCACAAAGTATATATATTCTTGATCAGGGCGACGAGCTGAGTCGATTTAGCCCTGTCCGTCTGTCTGTCTGTCCGTCTGTCCGTCCGTCCGTCTGTCCGTATGTTTGAACGCGTCGATTGAAGCATCTAGACAAGGTAGAGACTTGAATTTTATTTTGTTGGGTCCGTGGATAGCACGCGCAGGTCAAGTTTATTTCGTATGAACGATAACTATTTTTGTTGTAATGTTATCGATTTTAATGCTTATCGAAAATAGGTTTTTAAGGCCTGGTTTGTACATAGTTTGAGCTAAAGACTTCAAATTTACTGTGTAGTTGCGTGTAATAAATACGGAGATTACGTAATCTTTAGATTTTGGATGCCACGCCCCATTCGCCCCCAATAGCTCCCTATTTGTAAAAAGCGCAAATCAAATAGTAGAGACTTGTGCTTTGGCAAATACACACATATGAATGCCATTAAAAAGTTGTGAAAGTTTGATGCAGTTAGTCCATCGCTAAGAAAAGTTATTAAACAATTAAGTTCCCATAGTAATGCGCACATTGCAGTCCAAGCGCAGTCGCTGCGTCAACTGCGCAGTTGGCAGAGCGCGAGCTTATGCGTGCGTGCATATGTATGTGTGTATGTGTTGGTTATATAGGATGATTCAAAATTTGGCTCTTCACAGGGTTCAGGGTATCCCCTAGTCGAGCAGTCTCGACTAGAGCACTCTTACTTGTTTTTTGGTAATTTGTTTAATTATTTAATTATTAATTTATTTTTGATTTAGAGATTTCTTACTTGTTTCTACTGAACAATTTATCATTTTTGTGCGACTAATCGTATGTAAAATGTTGAGTTGTTTATTGTGTTTGAATTAAAACGAAATAGTTCAGTGGTTCAGTTTTCGATGAACGAACTAATCGAACTAATAGTGGAACTGACAGAACTAGAATATGATTAGTTAAACTAGAATAAGGAACATAGTTCGTTCAAATAGTTCAATTGATCCTATTGTAAATGATTCGATAGAACTCTAGTTTAGAGTTCGATTGCCATAACAATGTCATCATCAATGTATTAGCCAAAAACAATGCCGATAGTGTAGCTTAACAGCGAGGAGTTTAAAGCCTGGCTGCGAAAAGATATGGGCTCTGGATATTCTCTGAAGCAACACAAAACAAAATGCTCAAACATTATAAGAAATTTTTTGGCGCCAAATTTTTTGGATGAGGTTCGATCCGATATTGCCAATGCAAAATATAGCCTTCTGATTGATGAGTCAACTGATATGGTATGATATCGTTTAACCATGAAGGTGTCACGAAATGGATATAATAAATTATTTATAAATTTAAGCCCTTAAAAGAAGGCAGAAAACATCAGCTTTTTTCCTACAACATTTAAGATTTTCTCGTAGTATCTCCCCACTAAAAACAGCTTTTTTTCTCAGCAAAAGTTGGCAACACTGCTCAGCAGCATAGAAATTTCACCACGAGAAATCTCAATCCTTGTGCGATGCTGTTCGGCCGAACGCTCGAAACGAAATAATTCTTCTTCGTGTGGGAGCCTAAGGTAACCGAGCTGAACATGTACGAAGTTGACTGAGAGCTCCGACTCAAATTCTGCGTGCTGAGCTATTTTGTTCAGACGTCCAGTCCATGTGTTGTATGATTAGTTATACTAATCATGAGTACAAGTTCGATACTTTACACTCAATATCATGTCCCAACCCCCTATCAACCCATCCGATTCCAAAAATCAGTTTCACATTTATTGTTCTCCGATGGAGAAACTATTAGATGCTAAGCTGATAAGATCAAATGCCACAATTTGATCTTAACCATAAGGCCGTGAAACGATAACTTCAAAACTAAATATTCAGTACTCCATTGGCTCACAGTTAAAACCAGTTGAGAATTGTAAAAAAATTTACGTTATATACTATTGCCTACCTCAAGTTGTTGAGCATAGTCTGCAGCATACTTTAGAGGCTGCACAGGCTGGATATTTTTTCCCCAATTCACAACTAGTTAACGAGTAATGGTTGAGTCAGCACATTTGCTGGATGCACCATAGGGCTGCAAAGCCATCGATAAATACTCCCCTCGATAGATTTAACCATCGATACTATCGATAGTTCCATCGAAAATTTGAAGTTCTTAGAAATAAATAAATCATCAATAATTTCAATCATACATACAGTACAAAACGAATCGTGCAATTTTGTACAAGAATACAATACAAAAGTAATCGGCTCCTTATGTGATGGTTGTATATCTGATAAAATATATATATTAATACATATGGATAAATATGTCAATCAATGCAAATAATTAAATTCTTTTTTATATGCTTCAAGCTGTTTTTATACCCTGAGCCCATTGAAAATGGGAAATCAGGGTATAATGGTTTTGTTAAATGTATGTAACAGGCAGAAGGAGGCGTTTCAGACCCCACAAAGTATATATTTTCTTGATCAGGGCGACGAGCTGAGTCGATTTAGCCCTGTCCGTCCGTCTGTCCGTATGTTTGAACGCGTCGATCTCAGAACGTAGTTGACCTAGAGACTTGAATTTTTTTTTGTTGGGTCCGTGGATAGCACGCGCAGGTCAAGTTTGTTACCAAAAAACGATATCTATTTTTGTTGTTTTGTTATCGATTTTAAGCCTTATCGAAAACAGATTATAAAATTATATCTGCCACACCTTTAGAGCTAGACCCCTCAAATTTTGCATATAGATTCATGTGAATTTTATGCAATTTCTATTTTTATACTAGTTTCCCAAAAGGAAAAAGAGTATATTGGTTTTGTGAAATGTCCGTCTTGCTGTCCGTCCGTATGAATGCAATATTTTTCTACGCTATTGAAGCTAGAGACTTGAAATTTGGAACATATACTCGTGTATACCCTCGAATTATAAAGTGTCAAGATTTTTTGGATACGCCCACTAGGGGCGTGGCAAATCAGAAAATGGTTGCGCTCATAGTTAAGAAATCATATTAGTTGAAGAGCTAGAGAGTTGAAATTTGGAATGTTTACTTGCGTTGACCACCCAAGTTCAAAAAGATATACGCCCATTGGGGGCGTGGCAAATCGGGAAAACTGTAACTTCTACAGTTTTAAAGCTAGAATGCTGAAATTTGGCACGTATCTTAACGCTTCGATTCTATAAAGATTGATAAAAAGATTTTATGTCCACGCCCATTAGGGGCGTGGCAAATCGGATCTGAATATAAAATGATTTTACAAATTCAGTTATATTTTGAGCACTATTGATGCTAGAGACTTGAAATTTGATATACATACTCGGATAAGCAACCCAAGATCAAAAAGCTATGGCGGACATACCTACGCCTTCAGGGGGCGTGGCAAATCGCAAAACATTATAGCTCCTACAGTTTTAGAGCTAGACGCTTCAAAAGTGGATGTTTGTGTTACTGAGGGCCTCCTCTATTGATTCCCCATATCGTATATCGAAAAAATACCCTGTAACTTTCATATTTTTGGAGTGTAAGCATCCAAACTCTACATTTACATTACCCTCGACTCCTTCTAGGAACTTGCCAAATATGATATGTCTACGCCTACTGGGGGCGTGGCAAATTGGCAGCAAAATTTGTAACGCCCAGCTGCAAAATTCATATGCCTGTGCTACCTATATAAATAAGCTTAATAAGAATTGCTAAGACGACAAACGGTACTTCTAAGAAATATTAAGAAATATATGCAATTCTATTTAATGTTGAAGTTCTGCAAATAATTTATCTGCTAAAATTATCATTTTTCGTTTAGCCTAGGTCACATAGACTCAATTCAGAACAAAATTATTCCACACATAAAAATTGACGATAGGACCCATCATGTATGTATGTATGTATGTAGGCACGAACAGCAGCGCAACTATTTTCATGCCGTCGCCGCCGCGTTTCTAACGCGGACCCTTTTGCTTACACGCTTTTCATCTACCTGCTGCGCCACATCACCTTTTCATTGCCTGTTAGCAAATCCGAATCTAGCTCACTACAAGGGCGACTTTTGACAAATACAAAACTATAGAAGCTGCTGTTAATGCAAAAACAATATAAACATAAATCAATCGCAATTGTGATTCTTAGAAAAAGCTGAAATGCGTGCATATGAACGTATGTATTTATATGTGTACATACAAAAACGGTGGTCGGTTTGAATGTATGCGTATGGCGTATAGCGATATTTGACAAATACAAAACTAAAGAAGCGGCTGAAAATGCAAACACAACTCAATAACTATTTTGGTTGAAGATTATGCTAGAATGAATTGCGCTGAATTTATTTGTGACCATGCATAAGCAAACGCGCTTGCACGTTTCAATGTATGTGTAAATGTAAATATATATTGCTGTCGCTGCTTAACGCGTGCGTGTCATAATTGGCCAAACGTTTTGTTTAATAGATTGCGACTGACTTAACGGAACTTGATGAAACTTTTAGCATATGATTCTATTGAATTTTTTACATTTTATAAAAATGCTAACTCATTCACATAGTTATATTTGCAACAGACCTTCAATTGGCAGTATATGAGGGGGTAGGTAATTAGTTAAAAAAGCCGGTATCCAAAATGTAACAAAAATTTAAATTGCATAAAATTCACATGAATCTACATAAATGCAAAATTTGAGATATATTATTAAATTCAATATACCAGATGCTCCTATGGGAAACTAGTATCACGCATTAGGTTCGCCCTCATGCAACGGTTTTACTTGTTTTTTGTTGGGTCCGTGGATAGCACGCGCGGGTCAAGTTTGATACCAAAAACCGATATCTATTTTTGTTGTTTTGTTATCGATTTTAAGCCTTATCGAAAACAGATTATAAAATTATATCTGCCACACCTTTAGAGCTAGACCCCTCAAATTTTGCATATAGATTCATGTGAATTTTATGCAATTTCTATTTTTATATTTTTTGGATACCGGCTCTTTTTACAAATTAAACCCCTCCCCCCCTTGCCGTCAAACACCCATTAAGAGTCTGTTGCAAATATAACCATGTGAATAAATTAGCATTTTTAAAAAATGTAAAAAATTCAATAGAATCATATGCTGAAAGTTTCATCAAATTCCGTTAAGTCAGTCCCGATTTATTAAACAAAACGTTTAGCCAATTATCACACGCACGTGGCCAGCAGCGACGCGCAGCAAAAAACATTTACACATACACATACATTGAAACGTACAAGCGCGTCTGCTATGCATGTGCACAAATACATTCAAGGTCATTCGTTCTAGCATATTCTTCAACCAAATCTGTGTTTGAATTCTGTTTGCATTTTCAGCCGCTTCTGTAGTTTTGTATTTGTCATATATAGCCCTTTACACGCATACATTGAAACAGAACACCGTTTTTCATACGTTCACATGAGCGCATTTCAGCATATTCGAAGAATTACAATTGCGATTGATCTCCTTCTTTAGGTTATCTAGTTTTGTATTTGTCACATATCGCCCTTGCAGTAGTACTTTACGTTTTGCCAACAAGAAACGCATTACTGGTATGGCGTAGTGGGTAGACGCAAAGCGCGTAAACGAAAGGTCCCGAGTTCGAAACTCAGTGACAACAGCGTAACTTTTTTAATTTTTTTTTAAATTATAAACATGATGTGGTTGTGCTAGTTGAGATGATGTGCTTTAACGATACATATTTAGTAAATAGATGCAGGTTCGAATCCAGGTGCGGTGATGTTCGTTTTTCTTTTCTTTTTTTTTGTTAATTTGTTTAATTATTTAATTATTAATTTATTTTTGATTCATTCATTCTAGTTGAATAAAATTTCAAAATTATAATTTAATTTTGCAAAATTTAATGTTATATGCAAGCTATATAGCGTATTAAACAATGCAAATCGGACGGGGCTCAGGGGATCTCCTAGTCGGGCACCTCCGACTAGAGTTTTCTTACTTGTTTCTACTGAACAATTTATCATTTTTGTGCGACTAATCGTATGTAAAATGTTGAGTTGTTTATTGTGTTTGAATTAAAACGAAATAGTTCAGTGGTTCAGTTTTCGATGAACCAACTAATCGAACTAATAGTGGAACTGACTGAACTAGAATATGATTAGTTAAACTAGAATAAGGAACTAAGTTCGTTCAAATAGTTCAATTAATCCTATTGTAAATGATTCGATAGAACTCTAGTTTAGAGTTCGATTGCCATAACAATTTCATCATCAATGTATTAGCCAAAAACAATGCCGATAGTGTGGCTTAACAGCGAGGAGTTTAAAGCCTGGCTGCGAAAAGATATGGGCTCTGGAAATTCTCTGAAGCTACACAGAACAAAATGCTCAAACATTATAAGAAATTTTGTGGCGCCAAATTTTTTGGATGAGGTTCGCTCCGATATTGCCAATGCAAAATATAGCCTTCTGATTGATGAGTCAACTGATATCGGTTTCGTTTCACCATGAAGGTGTCACGAAATCGATATAATAAATTATTTATAAAATTAAGCCCTTAAAAGAAGGCAGAAAACATCAGCTTTTTTCCTACAATATTTAAGATTTTCTCGTAGTATCTCCCCACAAAAAACAGCTTTTTTTCTCAGCAAAAGTTGGCAACACTGCTCAGCAGCATAGAAATTTCACCACGAGAAATCTCAATCCTGGTGCGAGGTAACCGAGCTGAACATGTACGAAGTTGACTGGGAGCTCCGACTCAAATTCTGCGTGCTGAGCTATTTTGTTCAGATGTCCAGTCCATGTGTTGTATGATTAGTTATACTAATCATGAGTACAAGTTCGATACTTTACACTTAATATCATGTCCCAACCCTCTATCAACCCATCCGATTCCAAAAATCAGTTTCACATTTATTGTTCTCCGATGGAGAAACTATTAGGTGATAACTTCAAAACTAAATATTCAGTACTCCATTCAGTGTTGCCAGATTTTGAGCCATGAAAATAGCAAAATCGACTCTCAAAAATAGCTGAAAATAGCCAAAAAAAAAATAATTAAAAATACCTTACAAAATAGCTGAACACTATATGCATTATGTATTAACTTAATACTGCATTTTCAGTATATGCAATATGCCCGCGTGTTGTCCGACTCGTCCTTTCTTATTAAATCTTTAAATTCTGTGATTTTTGTCCACGAATCACGACATTTTTGCTTATATTTTTTCTCAATTTAAAACACTCTTTCACACAATTAATTCCGAGAAGCGTGCCATTTGTGATGTGTAAATTCAGCATTAATGATTATATAAGTACGATAAAGTAGTGGTGGTAGTATCGCACAGATCATTACGTACAGTTTTGCCTTTAATCGAACATTTTTTGTTCTTTATATACTAAAATAAGTTTTACAATATTTTTTTGTAAAATAGCTAGATTTATAGCTAATAGCATTTTCAAAATTTTCATAGCATTTCGGATTTTAAGATAGCTAGAAATGCTATTTAATAGCTAAACTGGCAACACTGACTCCATTGCCTCACAGTTAAAACCAGTTGAGAATTGTAAAAAAAATTACGTTATACTATTGCCTACCTCATTTTTTCCCCAATTCACAACGTAGACGAGCTAGACAGCTGAAATTTTTTTTTGTCCATGTATAGCACGCGCAGGTCAAATAAGGGGGTTGCAGCTGCAGCAGCAGCAGCAACAACAACAGCAGCAACAGCAGGCAGCAGCTTTGGCGGCGACTAAGTCGCAGACCTCGAATTGCGTGCATTAGAGCTGAGAGTGTATATAGAGAACAATAAATGATGAATGTAATATTAATGTGCATTTGAATTTATTAATTTCCCCTCTTTTTTTAAGAATTACAGACACAATTAAAACGTAAATAGAGACTAACACTTAAAGTATTCATTTCATACTTACATTTTAATTCAAATTGAGCTCTAATCGATATCGATTGGTCGATATCGTAGAGACTGCTGCTCTGTTAGCATAGCTCACGCAATTTAACAGTGCGGTCCCAGACTGTAATTGTACACGGAATTCCTTTATGCTAGCAAAATCTTAGCTTAGCTTAGAGTGATTTTCAGCAAACCGAGTTCTATTTGATGCTAAATAAAATTATTTTGATTGGGTAAGTATTACTTTAGTTACCCATAAATTATAAAGCCGTATTAACAAAGTGATAAGAAACTCTTAGCTAAACAAGTAAGAAAACTCTAGTCGGAGGTGCCCGACTAGGAGATCCCCTGAGCGCCGTCCGATTTGCATTGTTTAATACGCTATATAGCTTGCATATAACATTAAATTTTGCAAAATTAAATTATAATTTTGAAATTTTATTCAACTAGAATATATGTAAATCAAAAATAATTAAATAAATAAAAAAATCAACAAAAAAAGAAGAAGAAAAACAAACATCACCGCACCTGGACTCGAACTTGCATCTATTTACTACATATGGAACGATAGAACGCATCATCTCAACTAACACAACCACCTCATGTTTATAAATTAAAAAAAAAAATTTAAAAAGTTACGCTGTCGTCACTGAAATTCGAACTCGAGACCTTTTGTTTACGCGCTTTGCGTCTATCCACTATGCTACACCAGTAATGCGTTTCTTTTTGGCAAAACGCAAAGTAGTACTACAAGGTAGATATGTGACAAATACTAAACTAAAGAAGCTAAAGAAGCAGATCAATTGCAATTGTAATTCTTAGAATATGCTGAAATGCGCGCATATGAACGTATGAGTATGTGTACATACAAAAACGGTAGTCTGTTTCAATGTATGCGTGTAAAGGGCGATATATGACAAATACAAATACTTTATTAGTAACAAGTAAGAAAACTCTAGTCGGAGGTGCCCGACTAGGAGATCCCCTGAGCCTCGTCCGATTTGCATTGTTTAATATGCTATATAGCTTGCATATAACATTAAATTTTCCAAAATTAAATTTTGAAATTTTATTCAACTAAATGTATGTAAATCAAAAATAAATAAATAAGGAAATAAATAAACAAAAAAAAAAACAAAAAACAAACATCACCAAACCTGGACTCGAACCTGCATCTATTTACTACATATGTAACGTTATAGAGCATCATCTCAACTAGCACGACCATCTCATGTTTATAGATTTAAAAAAAAAATTAAAAAAGTTACGTTGTCGTCACTGAGTTTCGAACTCGGGACCTTTCGCTTACGCGCCTTGCGTCTATGCACTACGCCACACTAGTATTGCGTTGCTTGTTGGCAAAACGCAAAGTAGTACTACAAGGCGATATGTGACAAATACAAAACTAAAGAAGCAGATCAATCGCAATTGTAATTCTTAGAATATTCTGAAATGTGCGCATATGAACGCTTTGTTTAATAAATCGGGACTGACTTAACGGATTTTGATGAAACTTTCTGCATATGATTCTATTGAATTTTTTACATTTCACAAAAATGTTAATTTATTCACATGATTATATTTGGAACACACTCCCAACGAGTCGAGGATGGCGAAGGGGGGGAAGGGGGTAATTAGTAAAAAGAGCCGGTATACAAAAAATAAAAAAATAGAAATTGCATAAAATTCACATGAATCTATATGCAAAATTTGAGGGGTCTAGCTCTGAAGGTGTGGCAGATATAATTTTATAATCTGTTTTCGATAAGGCTTAAAATCGATAACAAAACAACAAAAATACATATCGTTTTTTGGTAACAAACTTGACCTGCGCGTGCTATCCACGGACCCAACAAAAACAAGTAAGAACGTTGCCTTAGGGCGAGACCTAAGGCGTGATACTCGTTTCCCACAGGGGCATCTGGTATTTTAAATTTAATAATTTATCTCAAATTTTGCAATTATGTAGATTCATGTGAATTTTACGCAATTTCAATTTTTGCAAATATAACTATGTGAATGAATTAGCATTTTTATAAAATGTAAAAAATTCAATAGAATCATATGCTGAAAGTTTCATCAAGTTCCGTTAAGTCAGTCGCAATCTATTAAACAAAACGTTTGGCCAATTATGACACGCACACGTTAAGCAGCGACAGCAAAATATATTTACATTTCCACATATGTACATACATTGAAACGTGCAAGCGCGTTTGCTTATGTATGGTCACAAATAAATTCAGCGCTATTCATTCTAGCATATTCTTCAACCAAAATTATTATCGAGTTGTGTTTGCATTTTCAGCCGCTTCTTTAGTTTTGTATTTGTCAAATATCGCCATTTATACGCATACATTCAACCGACCACCGTTTTTGTATGTACACATATAAATACATACGTTCATATGCGCGCATTTCAGCATTTTCTAAGAATCACAATTGCGATTGATTTATGTTTATATTGTGTTTGCATTAACAGCAACTTCTATAGTTTTGTATTTGTCAAAAGTCGCTCTTGTAGTGAAGTAGTTTCGGATTTGCCAATAGGCAATGCAAAACTGATGTGGCGCAGCAGGTAGATGAAAAGCGTGTAAGCAAAAGGGTCCGCGTTCGAGACGCGGCGGCGACGGCATGAAAATAGTTGCGCAGCTGTTCGTGCCTACATACATACATACCTGATGGGACCTATCGTCAATTTTTTTGTGCGTGAATAATTTTGTTCGGACTAAGTCGATTACACAAATATCGGTATTTGATATTTACATTTTTTGTCAGGGTCACACACACAAAAAGAAAATAACATAACTGACCTAGGCTATACGAAAAATGATAATTTTAGCAGATAAATTAATTGCAGAACTTCAACATTAAATCAAATTACATATATTTTTCAGAAATGCTGTTTGTCGTCTTAGCAATTCTTATTAAGCTTATTTATATAGGTGGCACAGGCATATGAATTTTGCAGCTGGGCGTTACAAATTTTGTTGCCAATTTGCCACGCCCCCAGTAGGCGTAGACATATCATATTTGGCAAGTTCCTAGAAGGAGTCGAGGGTAACGTAACTGTAAAGTTTGGATGCTTACACTCCAAAAATGTGAAAGTTACAGGGTTTTTTTTCGATATACCACGCTCCAAAGGGGCGTAAGATTTATTTTTGGGGAATCAATAGAAGAGGCCTCCAGTAACACAAACATCCAATTTTGAATCGTCTAGCTCTAAAACTATAGGAGCTATAAGCTTTTTGCGATTTGCCACGCCCCCTGAAGGCGTAGGTATGTCCGCCATATCTTTTTGATCTTGGGTTGCTTATCCGAGTATATATATCAAATTTCAAGTCTCTAGCATCAATAGTGCTCAAAATATAGCTGAATTTGTAAAATCACTATATATTCAGATCCGATTTGCCACGCCCCCAGTGGGTGTGGACATAAAATCTTTTTATCAATCTTTATAGAATCGAAGCGTTAAGATACGTGCCAAATTTCAGCATTCTAGCTTTAAAACTGTAGAAGTTACAGTTTTCCCGATTTGCCACGCCCCCAATGGGCGTAGATATATCCGCCATATCTTTTTGAGCTTGGGTGGTCAACGCAAGTATACATTCCAAATTTCAACTCTCTAGCCCTTCAACTAATATGATTTCTTGACTATGGGCGCAAGCATTTTCCGATTTGCCACGCCCCTAGTGGGCGTATCCGAAAAATCTTGACACTTTATAATTCGAGGGTATACACGAGTATATGTTCCAAATTTCAAGTCTCTAGCTTCAATAGCGTAGAAAAATATTGCATTCATACGGACAGACGAACAGACGGACAGACGGCTATTTCACAAAACCAATATACTCTTTTTCCCTTTGAGAAACGAGTATAAAAATTCAAGTCTCTAGCTTGTCTAGATGCTTCAATCGACGCGTTCAAACATACGGACAGACGGACGGACGGACAGACGGACAGACAGACAGACGGACAGGGCTAAATTGACTCAGCTCGTCGCTCTGATCAAGAATATATAGACTTTGTGGGGTCTGACACGCCTCCTTCTGCCTGTTACATACATTTAACAAAACCATTATACCCTGATTTCCCATTTTCAATGGGCTCAGGGTATAAAAATGACCACATCAATAATGTATCAGGAATAGTGCCCAATAAAGCAGAGTTTTTCTTAAATATTTTAATAAATAGAAAAACCAGCTAAATCTGGTTTGCGCCAACGTAATTGAATTCATCGCGGAAAATGTCTATTTATCTTAATGTATATTATTTTAGGTAGGCAATTTGCGGTTAACAGTACCGAAATAAAAAGAACTTCCATAAGAACTGCAGTATATGAAAAACGTAATCTCCAAAATAAAATTGAATTCAATCAATGGCGTAACATAACTTTACAAATTGCAACTGACAAATAAGTTCCATCAATTTTAGACGTTCAAATTTTGCATGTTGTGAAATTTTAATCCGTATTAGGTCAAGCTTGGGATTATATAAAAAATTTCAGTGCTAGAAAAAAAGCTAACCATTATATATAAGTTTCATGCTATTTACAATTCCAATATCTGAAATCAACAACAATAATGTATATGTAAAATATTGTCCAATGCTCGAACTATATTGTTGTGTTAACGGTTTTTTATCACACGATATTTATATGTAAATGTAATCGATAGTAAGTAAACTATCATTATACTCGTTTCCCAAAGGGAAAAAGAGTATATTGGTTTTGTGAAATGTCCGTCTGTCCGTATGAATGCAATATTTTTCTACGCTATTGAAGCTAAAGACTTGAAATTTGGAACATATACTCGTGTATACCCTCGAATTATAAAGTGTTAAGATTTTCCGGATACGCCCACTACGGGCGTGGCAAATCGGAAAATGGTTGCGCCCATAGTTAATAGAAATCATAGAAATAGTTGAAGAGCTAGAGAGTTGAAATTTGGAATGTATACTTGCGTTGACCACCCAAGCTCAAAAAGATATGGCGGATATATCTACGCCCATTGGGGCGTGGCAAATCGGGAAAACTGTAACTTCTACAGTTTTAAAGCTAGAATGCTGAAATTTGGCACGTATCTTAACGCTTCGATTCTATAAAGATTGATAAAAAGATTTTATGTCCACACCCACTGGGGGCGTGGCAAATCGGATCTGAATATATAGTGATTTTACAAATTCAGCTATATTTTGAGCACTATTGATGCTAGAGACTTGAAATTTGATATATATACTCGGATAAGCAACCCAAGATCAAAAAGATATGGCGGACATACCTACGCCTTCAGGGGGCGTGGCAAATCGCAAAAAGCTTATAGCTCCTATAGTTTTAGAGCTAGACGATTCAAAATTGGATGTTTGTGTTACTGGAGGCCTCTTCTATTGATTCCCCAAAAATAAATCTTACGCCCCTTTGGAGCGTGGTATATCGAAAAAAAACCCTGTAACTTTCACATTTTTGGAGTGTAAGCATCCAAACTTTACAGTTACGTTACCCTCGACTCCTTCTAGGAACTTGCCAAATATGATATGTCTACGCCTACTGGGGGCGTGGCAAATTGGCAACAAAATTTGTAACGCCCAGCTGCAAAATTCATATGCCTGTGCCACCTATATAAATAAGCTTAATAAGAATTGCTAAGACGACAAACGGCATTTCTGAAAAATATATGTAATTTGATTTAATGTTGAAGTTCTACAAATAATTTATCTGCTAAAATTATCATTTTTCGTATAGCCTAGGTCAGTTATGTTATTTTCTTTTTGTGTGTGTGACCCTGACAAAAAATGTAAATATCAAATACCGATATTTGTGTAATCGACTTAGTCCGAACAAAATTATTCACGCACAAAAAAATTGACGATAGGTCCCATCAGGTATGTATGTATGTAGGCACGAACAGCTGCGCAACTATTTTCATGCCGTCGCCGCCGCGTCTCGAACGCGGACCCTTTTGCTTACACGCTTTTCATCTACCTGCTGCGCCACATCAGTTTTGCATTGCTTATTGGCAAATCCGAAACTACTTCACTACAAGGGCGACTTTTGACAAATACAAAACTATAGAAGCAGCTGTTAATGCAAACACAATATAAACATAAATCAATCGCAATTGTGATTCTTAGAAAATGCTGAAATGCGCGCATATGAACGTATGTATTTATATGTGTACATACAAAAACGGTGGTCGGTTGAATGTATGCGTATAAATGGCGATATTTGACAAATACAAAACTAAAGAAGCGGCTGAAAATGCAAACACAACTCGATAATAATTTTGGTTGAAGAATATGCTAGAATGAATAGCGCTGAATTTATTTGTGACCATACATAAGCAAACGCGCTTGCACGTTTCAATGTATGTACATATGTGGAAATGTAAATATATTTTGCTGTCGCTGCTTAACGTGTGCGTGTCATAATTGGCCAAACGTTTTGTTTAATAGATTGCGACTGACTTAACGGAACTTGATGAAACTTTCAGCATATGATTCTATTGAATTTTTTACATTTTATAAAAATGCTAATTCATTCACATAGTTATATTTGCAAAAATTGAAATTGCATAAAATTCACATGAATCTACATAAATGCAAAATTTGAGATAAATTATTAAATTTAAAATACCAGATGCCCCTGTGGGAAACGAGTATCACGCCTTAGGTCTCGCCCTAAGGCAACGTTCTTACTTGTTTTAATATGTTGACGATAGTTCATAACTAAGAAACTACTCACTTGGCATTGTAGCTGTAAATTAGCGCCTTCTACCATGCACTATCCAAAATAGAAATCTACAAATCTGAGTGTGCTGTGCATAATCTTTTTGTTCTGTCATTTGTTTTTTGTGCTTAATAATTAAAAGCAAACAGTGAAAAGGAACAAATTTACGAAAACGAAAACCAAAATTCAAAAGTGATATTTTTAAGAAAAAACGACCAATTTAAATTATTCAGTTCAATGGCTGGACCATTCAAAACGTCGCTATCGGAGGATTCGGTCACGGAGCTCGGCCGGAGGCAGGAGCGATGGAGACCCACCAAATTTACGCCACAGCAGCTGCAGGAATTGGAGGCCCTCTTTGAAGAAACACATCACCCCGAAGCCGTTCTGCGCGAGCAGGTAGCGAGGCGCATTAGCCTCAGCGAGACACGCGTCCAGGTGAATCAATTAGGCCGACCAGCCAAGCCTTAATGGCGTCCCTCGCTTAATGTGCATAAACTGTGCATTTCTGAGGATCAGAAATGATCGTACACGGCATAACTAGAACTTTTCCCATTTTTATGTGTATTATTCAAATTGATTGCAGGATATTATCTAATAGGGGAAACAGGAATCTATAAACTCCTGCTGAGTAGAAGAACTTATTTTATTTAAGCTAAAAAAGGAATAGAATATGTTTCTTACCATGATAAGAGTAGGTTATAAATAGGGAAAGGTCAGTTGGTTTGGAGATTCCAAATAGATAAAAACTATCGTGAAATTTAGATAATGTTTATAGATATATTTATTTATTTCTTTATTTCCAAATGATCTGAGTACTAGATTTAAAAAATTAACAAAAAAGAGTGCTCTAGTCTAGACTGCTCGACTAGGAGATACCCTGAGCCCTGTGAAGAGATAAATTTTAAATTATTCAACGCTTTTTTTATGCACGCTTGCATAAGCGCGCGCTCTGCCAACTGCGCAGTTGACTCAGCGACTGCGCTTGGGCAGCAATGTGGGCATTACTATGGGAACTTAATTGGTTAATAACTTTTCTTAGCGATGGACTAACTGCATCAAACTTTTACAACTTATTAATGACATTTAAATATGTGTATTTTTATCACAAATCTCTAGTATTTGATTTCCGCTTTTTCCAAATAAGGGGGCTATTGGGGGCGAGCAGGGCGTGGCATCAAAAATCTAAAAATCACAATCTCCGTATTCATTACACGAAACTACACAGCAATTTGAAGTCTCTAGCTCAAACGATGTACAAACCACGCCTTAAAAACACATTAAAATTATCGATAAATGCTCATAAAATCGAAATGGAATGAGTTATCGGAAAAATTTTATAAACTTGTGCAGCGTATGGTATTATCGAGAATTCATGTAAAATTTCAAGTCTCTACCGTGTGTACTTAAAGATATCTCAGCGTTCACACGGACGGACGGACAGGGCTATATCGACTCTTCTTGTCGCGCTGATCAAGAATATATATACTTTATATATGTTACATACATTTTCACAAAACCATTATACCCTAATTTCGCATTTTCAATGGGCTCAGGGTATAAAATGGGAGAATTCTCCATACCATATATCATATTAGTCGTAGAGTTTTCTCAGTTATAGTTTCTATATAGGAAGCAGTCCAAAGATTCAGTTGCATCATAGATCTAACTTTTATTATCTCAAAACTCATCCAAAGCTTATACCAGCCAGAGTTCTCTATCTATCTATCTATATATATATATATATATATATCTCCTATCCGTTCCGAGTTATTTGACTATGGCATTTGTATTGCAGGTTTGGTTCCAGAACAGGCGCAGAAAGTGGCAGAAGCAGCGGCTGCAGCTGCTGCAAAGCGAAGGCAGTGGCTCGAATAGGCCGACAGAAAATGGGACGACGGCCAACGACGACAATGGCAACAGTCATTTATCGACAGGCAACACGGATGCAATGATCGGGAGTGATGTGGGCATTGATGAGGCGCCATTACTGGCCAATGGACAAGGCGCGGGCAGTCTTACCATGATGCATCCGGCTTTCCAGCAGCAACAGCAGCAGTCAACACATTCACAATCCGAGCACAATAAGCTATCGAAATCCTATACGGCACAGAAACTTTACAAGGAGCAGACTGCGCATGGAGCAGCAAATTGCAGCAGCAGCAGCAGCAACAACAATAGCAACACTCGCTTAATGTGCATAAATTGTACATTTCTGAGGATCAGAAATGATCGTACACGGCATAACTGGAATTTTTCCCATTTTTATATGTATTATTCAAATTGATTGCAGGATATTATCTAATAGGGGAAACAGGAATTTATAAACTCCTGATGAGTAGAAGAACTTATTTTATTTGAGCTAAAAGTGAATAGAATATGTTTCTTACCATGATAAGAGTAGGTTATATATAGGGAAAGGTCAGTTGGTTTGGAGATGCCAAATAGATAAAAACTATGGTGAAATTTAGATAATGTTTATAGATATATTTATTTATTTCTTTATTTCCAAATGATCTGAGTACTAGATTTAAATAATAAACAAAAAAGAGTGCTCTAGTCTAGACTGCTCGACTAGGGGATACCTTGAGCCACTGTTGCCAAATCAGCTTTTTTCCCGTCAAATCCGGATGTTTTGAAAGTTTAATTACGGGAAAAATTCCAAAACAGCGGGCAGCGGGAATTCTGGATTTTTTAAAAATATAAATTGCTTTTTTCAGCTATTTTTATTACTGAACAATTTATCATTTTCGTGCGACTAATCGTATGTAAAATGTTGAGTTGTTTATTGTGTTTGAATTAAAACGAAATAGTTCAGTAGTTCAGTTTTCGATGAACGAACTAATCGAACTAATAGTGGAACTGACTGAACTAGAATATGATTAGTTAAACTAGAATAAGGAACTAAGTTCGTTCAAATAGTTCAATTGATCCTATTGTAAATGATTCGATAGAACTCTAGTTTAGAGTTCGAATGCCATAACAATTTCATCATCAAAGTATTAGCCAAAAACAATGCCGAGAGTGTGGTTTAACAGCGAGGAGTTTAAAGCCTGTCTGCGAAAAGATATGGGCTCTGGAAATTCTCTGAAGCTACACAGAACAAAATGCTCAAACATAAGAAATTTTTTGGCGCCAAATTTTTTTTGGATGAGCTTCGCTCCGATATTACCAATGCAAAATATAGCCTTCTGATTGATGAGTCAACTGATATAGGTTTCATTTCACCATGAAGGTGTCACGAAATCGATATAATAAATTATTTATAAAATTAAGCCCTTAAAAGAAGGCAGAAAACATCAGCTTTTTCCTAAAACATTTAAGATTTTCTCGTAGTATCTCCCCACTAAAAACAGCTTTTTTTTCTCAACAAAAGTTGGCAACACTGCTCAGCAGCATAGAAATTTCACCACGAGAAATCTCAATCCTGGTGCGATGCTGTTCGGCCGAACGCTCGAAGCGGAATAATTCTTCTTCGTGTGGGAACCTAAGGTAACCGAGCTGAACATGTATGAAGTTGACTGGGAGCTTCGACTCAAACTCTGCTTGCTGAGCTATTTTGTTCAGATGTCCAGTCCATGTGTTAAATATTCAGTACTCCATTGGCTCACAGTTAAAACCAGTTGAGAATTGTAAAAAAATTTACGTTATATACTATTGCCTACCTCAAGTTGTTGAGCATAGTCTGCAGCCTACTTTAGAGGCTGCACAGGCTGGAAATTTTTTCCCCAATTCACAACTAGTTAACGAGTAATGGTTGAGTCAGCACATTTGTTGGATGCACCATAGGGTGGAATGAACCATCGATACTATCGATAGTTCCATCGAAGATTTGAAGTTCATAGAAATAAATAAATCTTCAATAATTTCAATCATACTGATGAATAATTAAACATATCTTTATTTTATTTGAACTATATCAGCCAATTGCTGGTACGCTCAACTTGTCCGTTCGTTTGCTTACTCAATATTAACATAGTTGTATCGACTTAACCGATAATTGATCTCGATACAGCTCTTCATTCGCCGATAACAATTAAAGTTATATATATGCTAAAAAAAAATCAAAAATATGCTAAATAATGAAAAATGTGCAAAAAAATGACAAATGGTTCCTCAACATCCCGGCCCCCCCCTGAAACTCTGTTTCAGAATGTGCTAGGGCTGCAATCTTCGTGATGGGTCGTATAATCTCTCCAGAAACGACCTTGAGCTTAACTGCCCGTACTAATTCATCTTCTCCTGGGTACACCTCGATTACGCGTCCTAGATTCCATGTTGCTGGAGGCGTATTCGAGTCCTTGATGAGTACAATGTTGTATGCAAGATTGTCTTCTCCAGGATCCCAGGGCCGTCCAAATACCTTTGCTGTTGTTGCTGACCTGTTGACTCTATCACCTTGCACGGTGCTCAATCGTGTGCTATTGGAGATCCATTTTCCCAATTCCAACTGTGAACGTGACATGAGTGCAATTAACTCAGTTTGAATGCCATTCAGTTCTTCCTCTGTCATGGCTCCTGTTAATACATCATCCGCGTAGAAATCCTCAAGCAATATCTTCGCTGCTCTAGGAAACTCATGCTCGTGGTCCTTGGCGAGTTGCTCTAACACCCGGACTGCCAGGAATGGCGCAGACGCAGTCCCGTATTTAACTGTGCAGAGTCTGAAGTGCTGCAATGGTGCTGACGGATCTTCTCTCCATAATATTCGTTGGAAATCCTGATGTTTAGGTGCAACCAGAATCTGTCTAAACATCTTTACAATATCAGCCGAAAATACAAATTTGTGCATTCGAAACCTCATGCATACGTTGAACAGATTGCGTTGTATACATGGTCCAATATGAAGCGCGTCGTTAAGAGACCGGCCATCTTGGTCTTGAAATGAGCCATCAAATACCACACGCAGCTTTGCACCTAGCACCGGATGGTGCGCCATGTAGAAAACCTTCTTCGAAGTGGCGCCTTCTTCTACATCCACCTCCTTCATGTGGTTCAGTTGTATGTACTCCCTCATGAATTGTACATACCTTGATCGCAAAGCTGCATCCTTCATTAAACGACGTTCAACTGCCAAGAAGCGAGACTTGGCTCCATGAAAGGTGTCTGCGAACTCTGGGTTGTCCTGCTTGAACGGTAGCTCGACTATGTATCTCCCTTCAGCATTACGGGAGTGTGTTTGGACGAAATGAGTCTCCACTACATCATCTTCTGTATTTGCAGACGTGAACGATGGAACTTCTTCCAGTTCCCAAAACCGTTGCAACAATGTATTGATGTCCATGGTAGCTAAGAGTGACGTAGTTGTAGTTGCTCCTCCCACTGATGTGATGATCCATTCAAATATGGAATCGACTGCGATTGTGTTCCCCTGGGCATTACACAACTTATCTCCAGTAAGAACCGTCCAAATGTGATCGTTACCAATCAGAATGTCGATTGATGCGTTGGTATTGAATACGGCATCTGCTAGGGTGTGGCCGCTAAATATAGAGAGGTCTGCTGCGTTTATAGCTTCTCTCATCAGTGTCGAAGTAATGCTTCCAAGCACGTGCGCCTTGACCT
Organism: Drosophila meridiana; assembly: GCA_035045185.1. Classification (NCBI taxonomy): domain Eukaryota; kingdom Metazoa; phylum Arthropoda; class Insecta; order Diptera; family Drosophilidae; genus Drosophila; species Drosophila meridiana. The sequence goes on along the minus strand of JAWNPF010000195.1, from coordinate 188,563 downwards.
CAAGCGATGCATCTGACACTCGCGACTTGATGTGTAGTGAACAGAGCCCTCTTGTCGTTTCTGCCTTGATTGATGAGATTCCAGATATGGAAATGCGAGAGTGTGAACGGGCCAGACCCAATGTCTGGATACAGCGTTCCGAAACGTAGGACAACTCCGAGCCGCAGTCCAGTAATATGCGGCAAACAACGTCTTGTCCTCGAGAATAGCGCACATACACCTGCGTCGTTGGCAGTGTACTTCTCATATTTGCACCCTTGCCATATTTCGCAATGTTCATGGCGTTCGTCAGTGCTAATACTGTGCTAGCACCTGGTGCCTCATTTGACTCATCCTTCTGGTGCTGCTGTGGCTCACCCTTGTCCCTAGTGCTGCTTTGATCGAAATGCAAAAGTGAGTGATGTCGGCGCTTGCAATACTTACAGGATGACTTCGATGTACAAGTGCTCACTCCATGACCAAGTCTCAAACAATTAAAACACATGTGTTTGGACTTTGCAAAGGCATATCGTTGCTGAATAGATAGGTCCAAGAACTGGGTACATGTCATCAATGCGTGTTCCTTGTTGCACTTAGCACAGCGCTTTGAAGTAGCGAGTAGCGCATGCGCGTTCCTGGTACCTCTGTCCTGTCTAGGCTTACTGCTTGTCTGAGTTGCAGCACTGTCAAATAGACCCTTAAACGCGTGCCCTTCCTTATAATCTCCATCAAATGGTGCGATATGAATCCGCGGCAGTTCCCAATCCTTCGTTGATGCGACTTGTTGTGAGCCTGACGATGACTCGTTATCCACCTGCTGCGGTAGCAGTCGTTGCATTATGCGCTCCATAGTCTCCATTTGCGTCTGCTGCATTTGTTGTATTTGCGTCTGAGATTGTTGCTGCATTTGTTGTATTTGCATCTGAGATTGTTGCTGCATTTGCGTTTGAGACTGCTGCATTTGTTGTATTTGCATCTGAGATTGTTGATGCATTTGTTGCAAAATACATTGGATGGTCGATTCATCCCTTTCCCCGAGCACATTAGATGTAGTATTGGCCTCTTCCAGTTTGCGGGGTTTGTACTCAGTGTGTAGTGCCTTAAGAAGGGCGTAAGCTCGAACAAAGCGCTCCTCGTATGCATTATTATCATTTGCTGGGTCCACATATCCCTGCACATCTTTATATTTATAAAGTTCGTCGCCAAGATTGACAAACTGCTCCCAACCCTGAACTAGCGTGTCCAATTTGATATCAATATCGTAGAATGTGCAGCCATCCGGCGGGTGTTCCATGTATACAGAAATACGCGTAATCGTTGCCTTCAATCTACTTCTGGCTCCCAGTAAAGTACGTAGATTTTCCATTGCAGCTTGCTGCGTTGCCCACAGTCAATTCAAGTTGTTGTCCAAAGTAGTTAGTAGCACTTTTCCAATAGTGCGTACTGGTAATTACGTATGATGCCAAATATCGATACGTAATTCCAAGAATGTGTAAATGCTGCGTCTGCAGCAGCAAAAACACGACAAGACAAAACACGCCACTTTTCCAATAGTGCGCGCCGTTTATTACGTATGATGCCAAATATCAATACGTAATTCCAAAAATGTGCAAATGCTGCGTCTCTAGCAGCAAAACACGACAAGACAAAACACGCCACTTTTCCAATAGTGCGCGCCGTTTATTACGTATGATGCCAAATATCGATACGTAATTCCAAGAATGTGTAAATGCTGCGTCTCTAGCAGCAAAACAAGACAAGACAAAACACGCCACTTTTCCAATAGTGCGCGCCGTTTATTACGTATGATGCCAAATATCAATACGTAATTCCAAGAATGCACAAATGCTGCGTCTCCAGCAGCAAAACACGACAAGACAAAACACGACAAGACAAAACACGCCACTTTTCCAATAGTGCGCGCCGTTTATTACGTATGATGCCAAATATCAATACGTAATTACAAGAATGTAGAAATGCTGCGTCTCCAGCAGCAAAACACGAGTAGACAAAACACGCCACTTTTCCAATAGTGCGTGCCGTTTATTACGTATGATGCCAAATATCAATACGTAATTCCAAGAATGTGCAAGTGCTGCGTCTCCAGTAGCAAAAACACGACAATAGTGCGCGCTGTTTTCCAAAATTCCAAAGTGAGTATTCAGTAGCAATGCCCAACGGATCCGGCTCGAAGGACCAAATTTTATGAAGAATAATTAAACATATCTTTATTTTATTTGAACTATATCAGCCAATTGAGCGTACCAGCCAACTTGTCCGTTCGCTTGCTTACTCAATACTAACATAATGTATCGACTTAACCGATAATTGATCTCGAAACAGCTCTTCATTCGCCGATAACAATTAAAGTTATATATATACTAAAAAAAATCCAAAATATGCTAAATAATGAAAAATGTGCAAAAAAATGACAAATGGTTCCTCAACATCCCGGCCCCCCCTGAAACTCTGTTTCAGAATGTGGTAGGGCTGCAATCTTCGTGATGGGTCGTATAATCTCTCCAGAAACGACCTTGAGCTTAACTGCCCGTACTAATTCATCCTCTCCTGGGTACACCTCGATTACGCGTCCTAGATTCCATGTTGCTGGAGGCGTATTCGAGTCCTTGATGAGTACAATGTTGTATGCAAGATTGTCTTCTCCAGGATCCCAGGGCCGTCCAAATACCTTTGCTGTTGTTGCTGACCTGTTGACTCTATCACCTTGCACGGTGCACAATCGTGTGCTATTGGAGATCCATTTTCCCAATTCCAACTGTGAACGTGACATGAGTGCAACTAACTCAGTTTGAATGCCATTCAGTTCTTCCTCTGTCATGGCTCCTGTTAATACATCATCCGCGTAGAAATCCTCAAGCAATATCTTCGCTGCTCTAGGAAACTCATGCTCGTGGTCCTTGGCGAGTTGCTCTAACACCCGGACTGCCAGGAATGGCGCAGACGCAGTCCCGTATTTAACTGTGCAGAGTCTGAAGTGCTGCAATGGTGCTGACGGATCTTCTCTCCATAATATTCGTTGGAAATCCTGATGTTTAGGTGCAACCAGAATCTGTCTAAACATCTTTACAATATCAGCCGAAAATACAAATTTGTGCATTCGAAACCTCATGCATACGTTGAACAGATTGCGTTGTATACATGGTCCAATATGAAGCGCGTCGTTAAGAGACCGACCATCTTGGTCTTGAAATGAGCCATCAAATACCACACGCAGCTTTGCACCTAGCACCGGATGGTGCGCCATGTAGAAAACCTTCTTCGAAGTGGCGCCTTCTTCTACATCCACCTCCTTCATGTGGTTCAGTTGTATGTACTCCCTCATGAATTGTACATACCTTGATCGCAAAGCTGCATCCTTCATTAAACGACGTTCAACTGCCAAGAAGCGAGACTTGGCTCCATGAAAGGTGTCTGCGAACTCTGGGTTGTCCTGCTTGAACGGTAGCTCGACTATGTATCTCCCTTCAGCATTACGGGAGTGTGTTTGGACGAAATGAGTCTCCACTACATCATCTTCTGTATTTGCAGACGTGAACGATGGAACTTCCTCCAGTTCCCAAAACTGTTGCAACAATGCGTTGATGTCCATGGTAGCTAAGAGTGACGTAGTTGTAGTTGTAGTTGCTCCTCCCACTGATGTGATGATCCATTCAAATATGGAATCGACTGCGATTGTGTTCCCCTGGGCATTACACAACTTATCTCCAGTAAGAACCGTCCAAATGTGATCGTTACCAATCAGAATGTCGATTGATGCGTTGGTATTGAATACGGCATCTGCTAGGGTGTGGCCGCTAAATATAGAGAGGTCTGCTGCGTTTATAGCTTCTCTCATCAGTGTCGAAGTAATGTTTCCAAGCACGTGCGCCTTGACCTCAAGCGATGCATCTGACACTCGCGACTTGATGTGTAGTAAACAGAGCCCTCTTGTCGTTTCTGCCTTGATTGATGAGATTCCAGATATGGAAATGCGAGAGTGTGAACGGGCCAGACTCAATGTCTGGATACAGCGTTCCGAAACGTAGGACAATTCCGAGCCGCAGTCCAGTAATATGCGGCAAACAACGTCTTGTCCTCGAGAATAGCGCACATACACCTGCGCCGTTGGCAGTGTACTTCTCATATTTGCACCCTTGCCATATTTCGCAATGTACATGGCGTTCGTCAGTGCTACTACTGTGCTAGCACCTGGTGCCTCATTTGACTCATCCTTCTGGTGCTGCTGTGGCTCACCCTTGTCCCTAGTGCTGCTTTGATCGAAATGCAAAAGTGAGTGATGTAGGCGCTTGCAATACTTACAGGATGACTTCGATGTACAAGTGCACACTCCATGACCAAGTCTCAAACAATTAAAACACATGTGTTTGGACTTTACAAAGTCATATCGTTGCTGAATAGATAGGTCCAAGAACTGGGTACATGTCATCAATGCGTGTTCCTTGTTGCACTTAGCACAGCGCTTTGAAGTAGCGAGTAGCGCATGCGCGTTCCTGGTACGTCTGTCCTGTCTAGGCTTGCTGTTTGTCTGAGTTGCAGCACTGTCAAATAGACCCTTAAACGCGTGCCCTTCCTTATAATCTCCATAAAATGGTGCGATATGAATCCGCGGCAGTTCCCAATCCTTCGTTGATGGTCCTGCGACTTGTTGTGAGCCTGACGATGACTCGTTATCCACCTGCTGCGGTAGCAGTCGTTGCATTATGCGCTTCATAGTCTCCATTTGCGTCTGGTGCATTTGTTGTATTTGCGTCTGAGATTGTTGCTGCATTTGTTGTATTTGCAACTGAGATTGTTGCTGCATTTGTTGCAAAATACATTGGATGGTCGATTCATCTCTTTCTCCGAGCACATTAGATGTAGTATTGGCCTCTTCCAGTTTGCGGGGTTTGTACTCAGTGTGTAGTGCCTTAAGAAGGGCACAAGCTCGATCAAAGCGCTCCTCGTATACATCGTTGTCACTTGCTGGGTCCACATATCCCTGCACATCTTCATATTTAGAAAGTTCGTCGCCAAGATTGACAAACGGATCCCAGCCCTGAACCAGCGTGTCCAATTTGATATCAATATCGTAGAATGTGCAGCCATCAGGCGGGTGTTCCGCGTATACAGAAATACGCGTAATCGTTGCCTTTAATCTACTTCTGGCTCCCAGTAAAGTACGTAGATTTTCCATTGCAGCTTGCTGCGTTATCCGCAGTCAATTCAAGTTGTTGACCAAAGTAGCCAGTAGAACTTTTCCAATAGTGCGTACTGGTAATTACGTATGATGCCAAATATCGATACGTATTTCCAAGAATGTGTAAATGCTGCGTCTCCAGCAGCAAAAACACGACAAGACAAAACACGCCACTTTTCCACTAGTGCGCGCCGTTTATTACGTATGATGCCAAATATCAATACTTAATTCCAAGAATGTGCAAATGCTGCGTCTCCAGCAGCAAAACACGACAAGACAAAACACGGCACTTTTCCAAGAGTGCGTGCCGTTTTTTACGTATGATGCCAAATATCAATACGTAATTCCAAGAATGTGCAAATGCTGCGTCTCCGGCAGCAAAAACACGGCATTTTTCCAATAGTGCGCGCTGTTTTCAAAAACTCCAAAGTGAGTATTCAGTAGCAATGCCCAACGGATTCGGCTCGAAGGACCAAATTTTATGATGAATAATTAAACATATCTTTATTTTATTTGAACTATATCAGCCAATTGCTGGTACGCTCAACTTGTCCGTTCGTTTGCTTACTCAATACTAACATAGTTGTATCGACTTAACCGATAATTGATCTCGATACAGCTCTTCATTCGCCGATAACAATTAAAGTTATATATATATTAAAAAAATCCAAAATATGCTAAATAATGAAAAATGTGCAAAAAAATGACAAATGGTTCCCCAACACATACATCCAGCACAAAACGATTCGTGCAATTTTGTATAAGAATACAATACAAGTAATCGGCTCCTTATGTGATGATTGTATATCTAATAAAATAAATATATTATCACATATGGATAAATATGTCAATCAATGCAAATAATTAAATTCTTTTTTATATGCTTCAAGCTGTTTATATACCCTTAGCCCATTGAAAATGGGAAATCAGGGTATAATGATTTTGTTAAATGTATGTAACAGGCGGAAGGAAGCGTGTCAGACCCTACAAAGTATATATATTCTTGAATAGGGCGAAGAGCTGAGTCGATTTAGGCCTGTCCGTCTGTCTGTCCGTCCGTCCGTCTGTCGGTATGTTTGAACGCGTCGATTTCAGAACGTAGCCGAGCTAGACAGCTGAAATTTTTTTTTATCCGTGTATAGCACGCGCAGGTCAAGTAAGGAGGCTATTGGGGGTGAGTAGAGCGTGGCATCAAAAATCTAAAAATTACGTAATCTCCGTATTCATTACACGCAACTACACAGCAATTTGAAGTCTCTAGCTCAAACGATGTACAAACCACGCCTTAAAAACACATTAAAATTATCGATAAATGCAACAGCAGCAGCAAAAGCAACAACAGCAGCAGCAGCAACAGCAGGCAGCAACACATTCACAGTCCGAGCACGATAAGCTATCGAAAACCTATACGGAACTGAAACTCTACAAGGAGCAGACTGCGCATGGTGTTGCCGAACTGCCGACTTCGTTCGCCTGCACAGATTTCTCTCAGAGCAGCAAATTGCAGCTGCAGCAGCAGCAGCAATAACAGTAGCAGCAGCAGCAGCAGCAACAACAGTAGCAGCAGCAGCAGCAACAACAACAGCAGCAACAGCAGGCAGCAGCTTTGGCGGCGACTAAGTCGCAGACCTCGAATGGCGTGCATTAGGGCTGAGAGTGTATATAGAGAACAATAAATGATGAATGTAATATTAATGTGCATTTAAATTTATTAATTTCTCTTCTTTTTTAAGAATTACAGACACAATTAAAACGTAAATAGAGACTAACACTTAAAGTATTCATTTCATATTTAAATTTTAATTCAAATTGAGCTCTAATCGATATCGATTGGTCGATATCGTAGAGACTGCTGCTCTGTTAACATAGCTCATGTAATTTAACAGTGCGGTCACAAACTAAATGTACACGGAATTCCTTTATGCTAGCAAAATCATAGCTTAGCTTAGAGTGATTTGCGGCAAACTGAGTTCTATTTGATGCTAAATAAAATTATTTTGATTGGGTAAGTATTACTTTAGTTACCCATAAATTATAAAGCCGTATTAACAAAGTGATAAGAAACTCTTAGGTAAAAATTGACCACATCAATAATGTATCAGGAATAGTGCCCAATAAAGCAGAGTTTTTCTTAAATGTTTTAATAAATAGAAAAACCAGCTAAATCTGGTTTAAGCCAACGTAATTGAATTCATCGCGGAAAATGTCTATTTATCTTAATGTATATTATTTTAGGTAGGCAATTTGCGGTTAACAGTGCCAAAATAAAAAGAACTTCCATAAGAACTGCAGTATATGAAAAACGTAATCTCGAAATAAAATTGAATGCAATCAATGGCGTAACATAACTTTACAAATTGCAACTGACAAATAAGTTCCATAAATTTCAGACGTTCAAATTTTGCATGTTGTGAAATTTTTATCCGTATTAAGTCAAGCTTGGGATTATATAAAAAAATTTCAGTGCGAGAAAAAAGCCAACCATTATATATATGTTTCAAGCTATTTACAATTCCAATATCTGAAATCAACAACAATAATGTATATGTAAAATATTGTCCAATGCTCAAGCTATATCGTTGTGTTAACGGTTTTTTATCACATGATATTTATATGTAAATGTAATCGATAGTAAGTAAACTATCATTTTAACATGTTGACGATAGTTCATAACTATTAAAAGCTCATTTCTAAGAAACTACTCACTTGGCATTGTAGCTGTAAATTAACGCCATCTACCGTGCACTATCTAAAATAGAAATCTACAAATCTGAGTGTGCTGTGCATAATCTTTTTGTTCTGTCATTTGTTTTTTGGTGCTTAGTAATTAAAAGCAAACAGTGAAAAGGAACAAATTTATGAAAACGAAAACCAAAATTCAAAAGTAATATTTTTAAGAAAAAACGAGCAATTTAAATTATTCAGTTCAATGGATGGACCATTCAAAACGCAGCTATCGGAGGATTCGGTCACGGAGCTCGGCCGGAGGCGGGAGCGATGGAGACCCACCAAATTTACGCCACAGCAGCTGCAGGAATTGGAGGCCCTCTTTGAAGAAACGCGCGAGGAGGTAGCGCGGAGGTAGTCTCAGCGAGACACGCGTCCAGGTGAATCAATTAGGGCGACCAGCCAGGCCTTAATGGCGTCCCTCGCTTAATGTGCATTAATTGTGCATTTCTGAGGATCAGAAATGATCGTACACGGCATAACTAGAACTTTTCCCATTTTTATATGTATTATTCAAATTGATTGCAGGATAACAGGAACTTATAAACTCCTTTCTTTATTTCCAAATGATCTGAGTACTAGATTTAAAAAATAAACAAAAAAGAGTGCTCTAGTCTAGACTGCTCGACTAGGGGATACCCTGAGCCACTGTTGCAAAATCAGCTTTTTTCCCGTCAAATCTGGATGTTTTGAAAGTCCAATTACGGGAAAAATTCCAAAACAGCGGGCAGCGGGAATTCTGGATTTTTTTTAAATATAAATGGCTTCTTTTCAGCTATTTTTTCTACTGAACAATTTATCATTTTTGTGCGACTAATCGTATGTAAAATGTTGAGTTGTTGATTGTGTTTGAATTAAAACGAAATAGTTCAGTGGTTCAGTTTTCGATGAACGAACTAATCGAACTAAAAGTGGAACTGACTGAACTAGAATATGATTAGTTAAACTAGAATAAGGAACTAAGTTCGTTCAAATAGTTCAATTGATCCTATTGTAATTGATGCGATAGAACTCTAGTTTAGAGTTCGATTGCCATAACAATTTCATCATCAATGTATTAGCCAAAAACAATGCCTAGAGTGTGGCTTAACAGCGAGGAGTTTAAAGCCTGGCTGCGAAAAGATATGGGCTCTGGAAATTCTCTGAAGCTACACAGAACAAAATGCTCAAACATAAGAAATTTTTTTGCGCCAAATTTTTTGGATGAGCTTCGCTCCGATATAGCCTTCTGATTGATGAGTCAACTGATATAGGTTTCATTTCACCATGAAGGAAAATGTCACGAAATCGATATAATAAATTATTTATAAAATTAAGCCCTTAAAAGAAGGCAGAAAACATCAGCTTTTTCCTAAAACATTTAAGATTTTCTCGTAGTATCTCCCCACTAAAAACAGCTTTTTTTCTCAACAAAAGTTGGCAACACTGCTCAGCAGCATAGAAATTTCACCACGAGAAATCTCAATCCTGGTGCGATGTTGTTCGGCCGAACGCTCGAAGCGGAATAATTCTTCTTCGTGTGGGAGCCTAAGGTAACCGAGCTGAACATGTACGAAGTTGACTGGGAGCTCCGACTCAAATTCTGCGTGCTGAGCTATTTTGTTCAGATGTCCAGTCCATGTGTTGTATGATTAGTTATACTAATCATGAGTACAAGTTCGATACTTTACACTCAATATCATGTCCCAACCCTCTATCAACCCATCCGATTCCAAAAATCAGTTTCACATTTATTATTCTCCGATGGAGAAACTATTAGATGCTAAGCTGATAAGATCAAATGCCACAATTTGATCTTAACCATAAGGCCGTGAAACGATAACTTCAAAACTAAATATTCAGTACTCCATTGGCTCACAGTTAAAACCAGTTGAGAATTGTAAAAAATTTACGTTATTGCCTACCTCAAGTTGTTGAGCATAGTCTGCAGCCTACTTTAGAGGCTGCACAGACTGGATTTTTTTTCCCCAATTCACAACTAGTTAACGAGTAATGGTTGAGTCAGCACATTTGCTGGATGCACCATAGGACTGCAAAACCATCGATAAATACTCCCCTCGATAGATTTCTCCATCGATGGAATGAACCATCGATACTATCGATAGTTCCATCGAAAATTTTGAAGTTCTTAGAAATAAATAAATCTTCAATAATTTCAATTATACATCCAGCACAAAACGATTCGTGCAATTTTGTATAAGAATACAATACAAAAGTAATCGGCTCCTTATGTGATTGTTGTATATCTGATAAAATATATATATATTATTACAAATGGATAAATATGTCAATCAATGCAAATAATTAAATTATTTTTTATATGGTTCAAGCTGTTTTTATACCCTGATCTCATTAAAAATGGGAAATCAGGGTATAATGATTTTGTTAAATGTATGTAACAGGCGGAAGGAGGCGTGTCAGACCCTACAAAGTATATATATTCTTGAGCAGGGCGACGAGCTGAGTCGATTTAGGCCTGTCCGTCTGTCTGTCCGTCCGTCCGTCTGTCGGTATGTTTGACCGCGTCGATTTCAGAACGTAGCCGAGCTAGACAGCAGAAATTTTTTTGTCCGTTTATAGCACGCGCAGGTCAAATAAGGGGCTACCCTCACATTCATTTCAGTGGCTTCAACATTCTTAATTTCTTTATTTTCTTTCTTTATACCATCTGCAATGGTTTTGTCACTCTCAACAATATTATAATCATTACAAACATTCAACTCAACGTGTATTTCACCATCTTGCAATTTTCTCAGATCTCTCAACTATATCATAACCATCACAAACATTCAACTCAACATGAACTTCAGCGTCTGGCAATTAAATGCAACTTTATTTTCTTATCTGAACAGAATTGATTAAACTTTACGCCCGTAAAACACCTTCTCTGGTCAGCTATTTTTCTGTTTGGTACTCCAAACAACGAAACAGCTGATTAACCACCTTTACGCAACTCTCACTGTCTAATTTAAGGCTATGACTAAGATAGACATACTTGGTAAACGCACCTACTTGAACAATAATATACTCCTTTATTTTACTTTATCCAGAGTCTTCTCCCATCGTGACTCGTGAACTTGGTTTACAACGTTGTGCTCTGGGAGTCAAGTCTTGTTTGTTTCTTGACGCTTTTAGCGAGTTACAATCGGTAATCACAGTAAAGTTCCTGCCCAACTGATGTCGAAAATTTTTAATGGAGTTTACAACTAAGGTTTCCAACTCATACGAGTGGTATCTTAAGATTTTAAATTGACAATATAGTTTTCCATGTTGTTTATGTCAGATTCCATTAAACAGAACTGCTCCTCCCTCCACATCCCCAGGCTATGCTATTAACAGCTCTGTTAATAGCATAAGCTCCAACTCCAAATTAACAGAGCTGTTAATAGCATAAGCTCCAACTCCAGCTCTCCTGCTGGTTCTCTGGAGTTTTTTCTGTATACTTTCCTCCTCTCTTCCTTTTTTTATACTTCATTCTTACCTTTTTTCCGCCTTGTACGCACACTGACTGTGAAATTTTATATTAAAATAAAAAGCGACTTGTATCAAGAAAACCCCAAAGAGAAAAGTGTTTGGTATTTATCTGCGACGCCCACCTACAAACACATGTAATCATCGCTTATTACATAAAACAGAATTTCAATGTGACCCAATTCTCGGTACTTGTAGCATATTACGTTTGATTTTCCACGGTAATGAGCTTCTATTCCGCTACGTCGTTCATTATCACTCACAAAATTATTTTATTGCTTCCAGAGTCTACATTCAATCATTTCATTTAATTCGGACTGCAAATCGCCTCTTGTTTTAACGTACGACGTGAAGGTTAAACGTTGTAATCGGTTATAAAAACTTGCTAGCGAAGCAAGAGTGACTGAAACAGCAATCTCTTCAAATTGCATTTGTATTTGGCGCCATTTCGTCTTCAGTTCTGAAATCATGCGGCTTGCATGGACTGTAAGGCACTCTCCGTCAGCCAGTCGATTTAACAAAAACTTTAGAATCATCGCGGCTGTTCTTTCTACAGTGTCAAAGTAAGAACAGTGCTTTAAGCTCGGTCCACGTTATTTCAACGGTATTACACTACGATGAAGCGTTGGCGCCCGACTTGTCTGAGTTGAATTTTGGTAACTGCACAGATTTACTTTGCACTGTATTTGATGTCGTTGCTTGTATGGCAGGCCATACCAGCTGCAATTTTTTTTGTCCGTGTATAGCACGCGCAGGTCAAATAAGTGGTTCAGTTTTCGATGAACGAACTAATCGAACTAATAGTGGAACTGACTGAACTAGAATATGATTAGTTAAACTAGAATAAGGAACTAAGTTCGTTCAAATAGTTCAATTGATCCTATTGTAAATGATTCGATAGAACTCTAGTTTAGAGTTCGATTGCCAAAACAATTTCATCATCAAAGTTTAGCCAAAAACAATGCCTAGAGTGTGGCTTAACAGCGAGGAGTTTAAAGCCTGGCTGCGAAAAGATATGGGCTCTGGAAATTCTCTGAAGCTATACAGAACAAAATGCTCAAACATTATAAGAAATTTTTTTGCGCCAAATTTTTTGGATGAGCTTCGCTCCGATATTGCCAATGCAAAATATAGCCTTCTGACTGATGAGTCAACTGATATAGGTTTCGTTTCACAATGAAGGTGTAACGAAATCGATATAATAAATTATTTATAAAATTAAGCTCTTAAAAGAAGGCAGAAAACATCAGCTTTTTTCCTACAACATTTAAGATTTTCTCGTAGTATCTCCCCACTAAAAACAGCTTTGTTTTTCTCAACAAAAGTTGGCAACACTGCTCAGCAGCATAGAAATTTCACCACGAGAAATCTCAATCCTGGTGCGATGCTGTTCGGCCGAACGCTCGAATCGGAATAATTCTTCTTCGTGTGGGAGCCTAAGGTAACCGAGCTGAACATGTATAAAGTTGACTGGGAGCTTCGACTCAAATTCTGCTTGCTGAGCTATTTTGTTCAGATGTCAATTCCATGTGTTGTATGATAGTTATACTAATCATGAGTACAAGTTCGATACTTTACACTCAATAGCATGTCCCAACCCCCTATCACTGTTAAAAGACACCAGGTTATGCAAAGAAATGTTCCGTTACTTTTAATGTTAACTAACAGCTCGCTGTGACGTCACAGATAACTCATGTTAAAATTTAGTATGCGCGTGTGTGGAATTTTGATGATATTACCAACTATAAATTATCAATCAACCGAAAAGTTAAATATACCTTTTAATACTATTTTGTTTAGTACATTTAAACTTTGGAAAATAAAATTTAAGTTACTCAACAAGAATGTCTCGGCAGTCAACGAACATCACTCAATCGCCATGGAGTCTGTGAGCAATAACAGCTTAAAAACGGTATTCATGAATGAAAAGTAGTAGTAAAAGTAGTAACCCTTATATTGTCCGATTTTTGAATCTATATAGAACTTGTAATTGGAAGCGTTGCAAGTTTTATTTTGGCTTCTGGCTGCAAGACAGATAACAGTGTCAAAATTGTAGGATTTTCATACAAAATTTAAACGCGCGCCAACTTTTGACATGTCTGTGACGTTTCACTGTTAAAATAACAGGGGTATTTGCGTAACCTGGTAGTCCCTCAATCGTGACCCCCTATCAACCCATCCGATTCCAAAAATCAGTTTCACATTTATTGTTCTCCGATGGAGAAACTATTAGATGCTAAGCTGATAAGATCAAATGCCACAATTTGATCTTAACCATAAGGCCGTGAAACGATAACTTCAAAACTAAATATTCAGTACTCCATTTTCTCACAGTTAAAATTGCCTACCTCAAGTTGTTGAGCAGTCTGCAGCCTACTTTAGAGGCTGCACAGACTAGATATTTTTTCCCCAATTCACAACTAGTTAACGAGTAATGGTTGAGTCAGCACATTTGCTGGGCTGCAAAACCATCGATAAATACTCCCCTCGATAGATTTCTCCTTCGATGGAATGAACCATCGATACTATCGATAGTTCCATCGAAAATTTGAAGTTCTTAGAAATAAATAAATCTTCAATAATTTCAATCATACATCCAGCAAAAAACGATTCGTGCAATTTTGTACAAGAATACAATACAAAAGTAATCGGCTCCTTATGTGATGGTTGTATATCTGATAAAATATATATATTAATGTCAATCAATGCAAATAATTAAATTATTTTTTATATGCTTCAAGCCGTTTTTATACCCTGAGCTCATTGAAAATGGGAAATCAGGGTATAATGATTTTGTTAAATGTATGTAACAGGCGGAAGGAAGCGTGTCAGACCCTACAAAGTATATATATTCTTGAACAGGGCGACGAGCTGAGTCGATTTAGGCCTGTCCGTCTGTCTGTCCGTCCGTCCGTCTGTCGGTATGTTTGAACGCGTCGATTTCAGAACGTAGACGAGCTAGACAGCTGAAATTTTTTTTGTCCGTGTATAGCACGCGCAGGTCAAATAAGGGGGCTATTGGGGGCGAGTAGGGCGTGGCATCAAAAATCTAAAAATCACGTAATCTCCGTATTCATTACACGCAACTACACAGCAATTTGAAGTCTCTAACTCAAACGATGTACAAACCACGCCTTAAAAACACATTAAAATTATCGATAAATGCAACAACAGCAGCAGCAGCAACAGCAGGCAGCAACACATTCACAGTCCGAGCACGATAAGCTATCGAAAACCTATACGGAACTGAAACTCTACAAGGAGCCGACTGCGCATGGTGTTGCCGAACTGCCGACTTCGGGAGCCTGCATAGATTTCTCTCAGAGCAGCAATTTGCAACTGCAGCAGCAGCAACAACAACAGCAGCAGCAGCAACAATAGTAGCAGGAACAACAACAGCAACAACAGCAGGCAGCAGCTTTGGCGGCGACTAAGTCGTAGACCTCGAATGGCGTGCATTAGGGCTGAGAGTGTATATAGAGAACAATAAATGATGAATGTAATATTAATGTGCATTTGAATTTATTAATTTCCCCTCTTTTTTTTAAGAATTACAGACACAATTAAAACGTAAATAGAGACTAACTGTTCAGGCATGAACATAGAAATATATATAAATATGTAAACATGCCTTCTACGCACTTGACGACTAGCATGCAGTGCGATAGATGAAGAAAGGCCACATGTGTGGAATCTTAAAATAGCCAGATGAACGCTGACCCTTACAACGTCAGCGATAGGTTAAGAATAGATAATAGACGAACGCTGAGCCCTACAACCTCAGCGATAGTATAAGAATACAATAGACCAATGCTGAGCCTTACACACTTAGCAATAAACACATTAGATTTAAGGGTTGAAATTATGCATGAGGCTGGGTATATATACCCAGCCTCAGAAGAATAAAGATCAGTACAGAACTAAACCCCAACATAGTCAAGTGTATTCATTCATGGTCCTTCGAGCCGGATACAGTATTGACTGGAAATCAACACAGTCAAGTACTGCGTGCTTCCAGCTGAGTGATTACTGTATTCGATCCCGGTCATAAAAGCCGAAACCACAAATTTACTAAATGTTTGTGGAAAGTGCTTAAAAAATATCTTTGGCTTACCAACCCACGCTGTGAGTAGAGGCACAGCACGATCAACCTGGTGATCAAAACAAAAAAACCTCCAACGGGTCAAGCCAAAGAATAAAGAGATGCTGTTAACAAAAACTCTAGAGAAACAATCAGAGATATACGACAGCATTCTGCAGGCCATAGCTTAAAAGGAGGAGATAAGTTGGCAGCAGAATTCACTGCCAATCATTCACTGCTGAAGAAAATCGGTGTCATCAACCATCAATATTTTACAGAGAAAATATATGATTGGATTATGGAATCAATCAGGAGCTACAAGAAGGCCCTGATGAAGGTCGAAGTTGCCGACCACACTATGGACACCGACAAACCATCTACAAGCAAAAATTGGCAAATACGACCGGAAACATCCAGGCAAGAAAATACTCAAGAGGAAATAATATTTTCACACAGAAGTATGAGCCTAAAGGATGAGTGGATTAAGCTTGTTGACGAAGAACGTCTAAAAGTAAGGCAGTACGTCCATGAAGTGTATGTCTACCTAAACTCAAGCAACCAGGAAGAAATCCTTAAACATAAAGATAAGCTAAACTTCCGATTGAACGAAGTCCAGACACTGTTCACGGGCTTACAGGCAAGATATGGAAAGTCTGCCTACGACAGCGACGATATAGAAGAACTGGAATTCCTCGTCGACGGGCTGTCAGATAAACTTAACAAAAGAGTAAGTGACTTGCAGAACATAGAAGAAGACCTTCCGCTGTTCCAAGATCCAAAGCCCCAGAAACCAAAACTTCCTCATTTCTATGGAAATCCAAAAAAATGGCCAGCGTTCTTCGAGATATTCTCGAACATGATTCACAAGAGGAAGGATATCAGCGACAAAAGAAAGTTGATATACCTAAAAATGTGTATCAGGGGAGACGCAACAGTGGTCATAAGCCATTTCTCAATTGAAGTTGGCAACTACAATGCAGCGTGGGACTATTTGTGCAAGCGCTATGCAAAAAGGTGCCAACTATTGGATATCTCCATTAACCAGCCAATGAACAAGGAACTGAAGAGCAATTATGAAGGCAGTTTCCGCAAGTTCGAGAGCACCTCCGTTAATAGGGACACCGTCATCGCTGATCAGAAGCTATCAAGCCATAAAACCGCCGCTAAAAAAGAAAATAGTGGTCTGGAACCAGTGCCAGAAAAACGGAACAGCGAGTGGCATTTCATCCCGCCGGCAAGCCCTCACATGGGAGGATTAGGAGAAGATAAATGGTCAGTGGGAAATATATCAAAAAAGGATCAACCGCAAGAGCAGGAGGACATGGAAGATGGGGACGAGAGTGTAATTGCTGTCACATCTTCGATACCGACATCAAAAGATATCCAATTGGAAGATCAGTCGATTGACGATACTTCCATTGATAGCAGCCCGAAGGATGTCCAAAACACTTCTGCCGAAACTACAACTGCAACTAGAAGTACAGCTGGAGATAAAAATAATGATATCGTCTCGAATTCTGTAATCTCCGCTTCAGCTACAATCCCAGCAAAACAATTGAAACAACAAATTGCTTCGGAAACCACTAAGGCTGCAAATATATTAACGACAATTAAATCGGCGGTCGAAAACTTCATTGAGAGCAGCAACAACACCATTTCAAAGGAAAATATCGTATCCACTACATGCGATTCGGTTGGATCCCAAAGGCAATCAGTATCAATAGCTGCTCTACGGCAGCATAATCTTCAAAAAGTGGATGACCCTAATTTGGGGGCCTTGACATCAGCAGCAATGATGCAAGCGGCCTCCGTCTCAGCACACTCAACGATTGACGACATCTACAAAGGGTGTACACATTTTAAAGAGAACCGACTTCACTTGGAATGGGAACCGCCACCAGCGCAGAAGACCAAGGAAGCAGCTGAGTACTCGACCATATCTGGCTATCGCATTTTCCGGCCCGCAGAATGTTCAGGCACGAACATAAACTATTTAAGGATTGGAATAGTAATAATTGTCATTGTCTTGTATATAATTAAGAAAAGAAACCAGAGACAGCGATTACAGACTGTCACCTTTCTGGCCCCGGCAGAATGTTCAGGCATGAACATAGAAATATATATAAATATGTAAACATACCTTCTACGCACTTGACGACTAGCATGCAGTGCGATAGATGAAGAAAGGCCACATGTGTGGAATCTTAAAATAGCCAGATGAACGCTGACCCTTACAACGTCAGCGATAGGTTAAGAATAGATAATAGACGAACGCTGAGCCCTACAACCTCAGCGATAGTATAAGAATACAATAGACCAATCTGAGCCTTACACACTTAGCAATAAACACATTAGATTTAAGGGTTGAAATATGCATGAGCTGGGTATATATACCCAGCCTCAGAAGAATAAAGATCAGTACAGAACTAAACCCCAACATAGTCAAGTGTGTTCATTCACTAACACTTAAAGTATTCATTTCATATTTAAATTTGAATTCAAATTGAGCTCTAATCGATATCGATTGGTCGATATCTAGAGACTGCTGCTCTGTTAACATAGCTCATGCAATTTAACAGTGCGGTCACAGACTGTAAATGTACACGGAATTCCTTTATGCTAGCAAAATCTTAGCTTAGCTTAGAGTGATTTGCACAAACTGAGTTCTATTTGATGGTAAATAAAATTATTTTGATTGGGTAAGTATTACATTAGTTACCCACAAATTATAAAGCCGTATTAACAAAGTGATAAGAAACTCTTAGCTAATGACCACATCAATAATGTATCAGGAATAGTGCCCAATAAAGCAGAGTTTTTCTTAAATATTTTAATAAATAGAAAAACCAGCTAATTCTGGTTTACGCCAACGTAATTGAATTCATCGCGGAAAATGTCTATTTATCTTAATGTATGCAGTATATGAAAAACGTAATCTCGTAACTTTACAAATTGCAACTGACAAATAAGTTCCATAAATTTTAGACGTTCAAATTTAGCATGTTGTGAAATTTTTATCCGTATTAGGTCAAGCTTGGGATTATGTAAAAAAATTTCAGTGCTAGAAAAAAAACCAACCATTATATATAAGTTTCAAGCTATTTACAATTCCAATATCTGAAATCAACAACAATAATGTATATGTAAAATATTGTCCAATGCTCGAACTATATCGTTGTGTTAACGGTTTTTTATCACATGATATTTATATGTAAATGTAATCGATAGTAAGTAAACTATCATTTTAACATGTTGACGATAGTTCATAACTATTAAAAGCTCATTTCTAAGAAACTACTCACTTGGCATTGTAGCTGTAAATTAACGCCATCTACCGTGCACTATCTAAAATAGAAATCTACAAATCTGAGTGTGCTGTGCATAATCTTTTTGTTCTGGCATTTGTTTTTTGGTGCTTAGTGATTGAATGCAAAAAGTTAAAAGCAACAAATTTATGAAAACGAAAACAAAAATTCAAAAGTAATATTTTTAAGAAAAAACGAGCAATTTAAATTATTCAGTTCAATGGCTGGACCATTCAAAACGCCGCTATCGGAGGATTCGGTCACGGAGCTCGGCCGGAGGCGGGAGCGATGGAGACGCACCAAATTTACGCCACAGCAGCTGCAGGAATTGGAAGCCCTCTTTGAAGAAACACATCACCCCGAAGTCGTTCTGTGCGAGGAGGTAGCGAGGCGCATTAGTCTCAGCGAGACACGCGTCCAGGTGAATCAATTAGGCCGACCAGACAGGCCTTAATGGCGTCCCTCGCTTAATGTGCATTAATTGTGCATTTCTGAGGATCATAAATGATCGTACACGGCATAACTAGAACTTTTCCCTTTTTTATATGTATTATTTAAATTGATTGCAGGATATCTAATAGGGGAAATAGGAATTTATAAATTCCTGCTGAGTAGAAGAACTTATTTTATTTGAGCTAAAAAATGAATAGAATATGTTTCTTACCATGATAAGTGTTGGTTATATATAGGGAAAGGTGAGAGGTTGAGGTTGGTTTGGAGATGCCAAATAGATAAAAACTATGGTGAAATTTAGATAATGTTTATAGATATATTTATTTGTTTCTTTATTTCCAAATGATCTGAGTACTAGATTAAAATAATAATCAAAAAAGAGTGCTCTAGTCTAAACTGCTCGACTAGGGGATACCCTGAGCTCTGTGAAGAGATAAATATTAAATTATTCTACGCTTTTTTATGCATGCATACAAACAACACATACACACACATATGCACGCATGCATGAGCGCGCGCTCTGCCAACTGCGCAGTTGACTCAGCGACTGCGCTTGGGCAGCAATGTGGGCATTACTATGGGAACTTAATTGTTTAATAACTTTTCTTAGCGATGGACTAACTGCATCAAACTTTTACAACTTATGAATGGCATTTATATGTGTGTATTTTTATCACAAATCGCTAGTATTTGATTTCCGCTTTTTCCAAATAAGGGGGCTATGAAGGCGAGTAGGGCGTGGCATCAAAAATCTAAAAATCACATAATCTCCGTATTCATTACATGTAACTACACAGCAATTTGAAGTCTCTAACTCAAACGATGTACAAACCACGCCTTAAAAACACATTAAAATTATCGATAAATGCTCATAAAATCGAAATGGAATGAGTTATCAGAAAAATTTTATAAACTTGTGCAGCGTATGGTATTATCGAGAATTCATGTAAAATTTCAAGTCTCTACCGTGTGTACTTAAAGATATCTCAGCGTTCACACGGACGGACAGACAGGGCTATATCGACTCGTCTTGTCGCACTGATCAAGAATATATATACTTTATATATGTTACATACATTTTCACAAAACATTTATACCCTAATTTCGCATTTTCAATGGGCTCAGGGTATAAAATGGGAGAATTTTCCATACCATATATCATATTAGTCGTGGAGTTTTCTCAGTTATAGTTTCTATATAGGAAGCAGTCCAAAGATTCAGTTGCATCATAGATCTAACTTTTATTATCTCAAAACTCATCCAAAGCTTATACCAGAGTTCTCTATCTATCTATCTATATCTATATATATATATATATATATATATCTCCTATCCCTTCCGAGTTATTTGACTATGGCATTTGTATTGCAGGTTTGGTTCCAGAACAGGCGCAGAAAGTGGCAGAAGCAGCCGCTGCAGCTGCTGCAAAGCGAAGGCAGTGGCTCGAATAGGCCGACAGAAAATGGGACGACGGCCAACGACGACAATGGCAACAGTCATTTATCGACAGGCAACACGAATGCAATGATCGGGAGTGATGTGGGCATCAATGAGGCGCCATCACTGGCCAATGGACAAGGCGCGGGCAGTCTTACCATGATGCATCCGGCTTTCCAGCAGCAACAGCAGCAGTCAACACATTCACAGTCCGAGCACGATAAGCTATCGAAATCCTATACGGAACAGAAACTCTACAAGGAGCAGACTGCGCATGGTGTTGCCGAACTGACGACTTCGGGCGCCTGCATAGATTTCTCTCAGAGCAGCAACTTGCAGCACCAGAAGCAGCAGCAGCAGTAACAACAAACAACAAATAAATTGTGCATTTCTGAGGATCACAAATGATCGTACACGGCATAACTAGAACTTTTCCCATTTTATATGTGTTCAAATTGATTGCAGGATATTAACTAACATGGGAAACAGGAATTTATAAACTCCTTGTTTGTAGGGGGGCGTCGCAGATAAATATATAACACTTTTCTTATGGGTTTTCTTTGAAATTACTTTCGCTTTTTATTTTAATATGAAATTGCATAGTCAGTGTGCGTACAAGGCGGTAAAGAAGATAGAGTGAAGTATAAAAAAAGGAAGAGAGGAGGAAAGTACACAGAAAAACTCCAGAGAACCAGCAGGAGAGCTGGAGTTGGAGCTTATGCTATTAACAGAGCTGTTAATAGCATAGCATGGGGATGTGGAGGGAGGAGCAGTTTTGTTTAATGGAATCTGACATAAACATACTCCCCCCATTGCAAGGATTGCAAAACCTGGGCTGGGTCTATGAGCAGGCGCCCGAGAGGACCCATCCGAACACGGTGTTTTGGGCCATTGGAAGGCCGTCGGTTCTGGGAACGATCCCCGGAAGGATAACGTAAGGATACACGTCAGCCCCCAGCACAATTGACACCGATCCGGGACGTGACCAGGTGCTGTCGGCGAGCGTGATCCCTGGAGGCCCAGCTTCCCGCTCGATGGCCCGGATTGGCGTCCGAACGTTCAGCTGGGGGTCCAGTTGAAACAACGCGTCAAACTCGAAGCGCGAGGTCTTCGACCGAATGAGACTCGTGCAGACTTGCCCTGGACCAACGCTTGTGACGGAAAGACCCAATGTCTTTGCCAATGAAGCGTTGATCCGACTGGTGGGACTGCACGGGTCAATCAGCGCCTTCTTCGAAGTCCTTGGTCGCCGTTTGGAGCACGATGACCGCCGTAGGAAGAATGCTGACCATCTTGTGCTGTATCAGCGTTGTCAGCGGAGGAGTGGCCGCCTGTGTAGAATCTGGAGTGGGACGACTTGTAGGGCCTCGTCGCTTCCGGCGCGATCCCGGGAGGTGCACGAGCGTGTGGTGGTTGTGGCCACACGTCTTGCAGCCTTTGTTGCTGCGGCAAGATTGCCCAGAATGCTGGTGTGCCAAGCAGTTCGCGCAGTAGCGGTTGGCTAGAACCGCGCGCAACCGTTTTTCCGCGGGAAGCCCCAGAAAACGGCGGCATTTGCGCAGAGTGTGGATACCTCTGCACACGCGGCACCGGAATGAATCTTCGCCAGATGGCTGGCTGGCTTGAGGGGATGACATCATAACCTGTAAAGGAGAGACACGTGTGGGGCAATGAATGGTTGGCTTGTCGAACATGGAAGTTAGTTGGACATCACAGGGAACACCGGGGTCGGGACCTGGATGAAGAATATCATCCAGCCCCTTATCATTCAATGCTGGACAGAGTGCATTGCAGCCGACCTTCACTTTGGTAGTGATGCTGTCGGGATCTCGTACTGGGAGAGTTATGACAAGTGAGTCATGTAAGCTAGACGAGATTGTCGGAAACTCAAATTTTGGTTTTTTCGGAACGGAAACTTGAGCTGTGAAGGACGAGAACATTTTCGGTGATGTTTGCGAAATGATGCCCCAAACACCACCCAAAACCCCAAATATTAGGTGAAACCTCCCTAATAATAGACGGAAGGATATCCGCGCCTATAAGAACATCAATGTTTCGCACTCTTGTAGAACTGGGGGTCAGCTAGCTGAATATTAGGAAGTTTCTTCAATAAGTTGTGCGGAATTGGAGACGAAGGGAGGTTGCCAGCAAGACTTGGAAGGACGAGAGCAGATGTTTCAATCCGCAGTCTTGGTTTCAGCGGAGTTCCAATATGGAGATCGCAAAGTTTTTGCGATCGGGCTGATATAGCTTGGCCTAAGCTTGACACTCGCGTCTGCACCGACCGGAAGGGCAATTTGATGAGACGGAACAGGCGTTCAGAAATGAAAATCGCCTCAGATCCCGAATCGATCAGTGCCCGCACGGGATATGTGGCTCCTAGATGGCATATATTGATTATTGCCGTACCAAGAAGGATATCTTGAGTGTTAGCAGAGAAATACGTCTGAACATGTGAGACATCTCTGGGCGAATGAAGGGGTACGGCAGCTGCGGATGCAGCGCCATTTTAGGATTCATGCTCTTTATGGAGCAGGGTGTTATGCCGACCGTTGCATTTCTGGCCGTGCGCACTGGTGCATCCGAAGCAGTTCAGACACAGCTTCTTCTGCTTTATTGTAGGCCTCTCGCTGCTGAATAAACATTTGGAGGAAGCGAGGGCAGAGTCGGACTGGGTGGTTCTCCTTTGAACACAAATCGCATTTTTTGCTCTCAGTGGTGACGTGGGCTTTAAAGGAGTTCACCCGTTTGGAAGGGGCAGGGTTCGCGGACCTCGGAGCAGGTGTTGGCGCGGCAGAACTGGACCTTTCAGTTTCTATAGCTTCGAGTGCTCGCGCACGCTCGCTGAGGAAACGACTAACGTCCTGCCAAGCTGGTATTTCTGACTTATTTGTCAGAGAATGCTCCCAGAGAGATCGAGTGTGTTCTGTCAATTTGGAAGTGCACAGAAACACAAGGATGCAGTCCCAATTCTCCGTGGAGATTTGAGCATGCTCGATCGCAGTGACACATCTGCTCATGGTGCCATTCAACTCTCTGCCATGCTGCGCCTGATTCTTTGGGGACCTTGGTTAGGTTGAGAAGGATTTTCAGCTGGCTGTTAACTAGCAGCCGCTTATTCTCGAACCGGTCGCACAAGGCGCCCCAAGCCGATGCAAAGCCGTCGTTAGTGAGAGGACACTCTGCGACTATAGCATTTGCATCGCCTGCGGTTTTGGAATTAAGGTGGAAGAGTTTTTCCACCGCAGTCAGCCGGGGATTGTCAATATATATGGCTGTGAAGAGGTCGCGAAACGTTGGCCAGCGCAAGTAATCGCCGTGGAACACTTCTGTGTTGATGGGAGGAAGGCGACAGCCGCTCGAAGAAACAATAGCGGACACAAAAGCGGGCGGTGCACTCGGTGCGGACACGGCGGAAATTTGCCTGCTCAATTGGGCGGCACTCCGCTCATAGACTGTATAGCAGTGGTCGAATTTGGCTTCCATGGCCTCAACTTCTCCACTGCCTGCCCCCTGACTAAGCGCTTTGGAACACGCTTCGTATTGCAGCTCGGCCTTCTCCCACAGGACCTTGACTCGATCCCGTCGGATCTCTAAGGCCTGGAGCTGATCTGCAGGGGTCGAACCAGTCTCTCCGGAATGGTCGATGCGGGCCTCAAATTTAATGAGCCTGTCCGCAGCAGAAATGAACTCGGACAGCGACATTTTAGTCAACGGAATGACGGGCTTTGGAGCGGATCGAGTTACCACCGGACTACGCTTGAGTGTGCTGGAAGTCTGCTGTTTCCCGGACGGAATGGGAGACGCAGAGGAACTGCGCTTGATCAAACGCGAAGGATGTGCACTCAATTGCGATCGGCTAGAACGATCCGACATGGAGACTAACTAGAAGTTATCTGACGGAAAGGTTTGCGTTAGGGACAGACGATTACTCGGAGAGTGAGTACGTACTCGGAGGGTGAGTAAAGAAGTTGACGAAATGGCAAGCTTTGTCAACCGAACAGGGCACAAATACAGATAAACCGCGTTTCGGAAGCGAAGAGAAGCAATAAGAGAAAATAAGTAAAAACAATAATACAGAATAAAAACAAGTAAGAAAACTCTAGTCGGAGGTGCCCGACTAGGAGATACCCTGAGCCCCGTCCGACTTTGATTGTTTAATACGCTCTATAGCTTGCATATAACATTAAATTTTCCAAAATTAAATTATAATTTTAAAATTTTATTCAACTAGAATGTATGTAAATCAAAAATAAATAAATAAACAAATCAACAAAAAAAGAAGAAGATAGAGCGCATCATCTCAACTAGCACAACCACCTCATGTTTATAAATTTAAAAAAAAATTTTAAAAGTTACGCTGTCGTCACTGAGATTCGAACTCGGGACCTTTTGCTTACGTGCTTTGCGTCTATCCACTGCGCCACGCCAGTATTGCATTGCTCGTTGGCAAAACCCAAAGTAGTACTACAAGGGCGATATGTGACAAATACAAAACTAAAGAAGCTAAAGAAGCAGATCAATCGCAATTGTAATTCTTAGAATATGCTGAAATGCGCGCATATGAATTTATTTGTATGTGTATATACAAAAACGGTGGTCTGTTTCAATGTATGCGGGTAAAGGGCGATATATGACAAATACAAAACTACAGAAGCGGCTGAAAATGCAAAAACAGAATTCACACAGATTTGGTTGAAGAATATTCTAGAATAAATAGCTTTGAATTTACTTGTACACATGCATAAGCAGACGCGCTTGCACGTTTCAATGTATGTGTATTCGTAAATGTTTTTTGCTGCGCGTCGCTGCTTGCCATGTACGTGTGTTAATTGGCCAAACGTTTTGTTTAATAAATCGGGATTGACTTAACGGAATTTGATGAAACTTTCGGCATATGATTCTATTGAATTTTTTACATTTTATAAACACGTTAATTTATTCACATGGTTTTATTTGGAACAGACTCTCAATGGGTCGAGTAAGGCGAAGGGTGGAGGGGGGTAATTAGTAAAAAGAGCCGGTATCCAAAAAATAAAAAATAGAAATTGCATAAAATTCACATGAATCTATATGCAAAATTTGAGGGGTCTAGCTCTAAAGGTGTGGGAGATAGAATTTTATAACCTGTTTTCGATAAGGTTTAAAATCGATATCAAAACAAAAATAGATATCGTTTTTTGGTAACAAACTTGACCTGCGCGTGCTATCCACGGACCCAACAAAAAAAAATTCATGTCTCTAGCTTGTCTAGATGCTTCAATCGACGCGTTCAAACATACGGACAGACGGACAGACAGACAGACGGACAGGGCTAAATCCACTCAGCTCGTCGCCCTGATCAAGAATATATATACTTTGTGGGGTCTGACACGTCTCCTTCTGCCTGTTACATACATTTAACAAAACCATTATACCCTGATTTCCCATTTTCATATAATAAATAAACTGAAAATGAAAATAACACAAATATATATGTATTCAATTTAGAATTTAAAACAAAAAAGAAAATGGTAGACGAAAATATTGATGTATTATATATTTATAATTTTTATTTATTTTTATTTAAAAAGAAGTAAAAAAAAACTGTTTATTATTTTTTATCATTTTTATTTGTTCTCAAAGTGTACCTGCTGGAGCAATGACGTCACAAAAATGAACGTTCCACCCCTGAATTGAGTGTCGGAAGAATTATCGATAGTTGTGTGACGTGCAAGCACGATCGCTAACGCTTGGAACCAAAAACAAACGAGCTTATTGAATTCTCGGCGCTTAATTTTTTTTGTTATGTATTAGCTGTCATAAGTTTGACAACTGCTTGTGTATTAATTGTGTTGTTGTTGGCTGCGTATGTGCATATGTACATACGAGCAGCCGATAGCACAAACAGCTGACACAATTAGCACATAAATCAACACATCACTCGAACGAATTTAAAGCTTTCAGAAAGGAAACTTACGGAAAATGAATTTAAAAGACTGAAATTAAATATGTAAATAAAACACAGAGGATACTGTCGTTTTATTTATTAACTTTAGTCGTAGAATGAGATATGCACATATGTACATATGTATGGATATATACGTATGTGTGTGTTTGTGTATAGTCCCCTGCGTTTGTATGTGTAGAATCTGTAACGTCGGACCAGGAGTGGGAGTGATAATATTGGGGCTATAAATCATGCACACACATAAGGACTTATAGAGAAAGCTATATGTATGTCGATATGGTCAGAGTTACAGAAAAACATAACATTTGTATGTTCGTGCAAGTGACAAGTCGCAACCGTGACAGCTGTGGCTCTGCAATTGCGTGAACAGCTGAGAGCAAGTTTGCCTATGCACGGAATAGTTGCATATATATGTATATATATAAATATATATATATATATATATATATATATATATGGGCATGCAAGCTGACCGGGAGTCGGTTAGTTGCGCTTTATTGTCGGACTGCGGTTCGGACTGATACATAGGAGTTATTTACCAAGTACATATGTACATATATATTTGTGGAGAAATATATATACGTATTTGACGGACGCGAGGTTAGTGACCGACATATACACACACACACACACGAAGAAGTGACTGCTGATGCAAATAGAAATTTAACACAGCTGAATACGCATCTATATCTATAAGAATATATAGATATAGAAACGTTTGCACTATGAGCATATATAGACTTAGAGTATGGCGGATTAGGTGCCACTATATATATTCGCTCTGTGCACGGAAATAGAGGAAAAAGAAAAGTGTTACTTATCTCGTTGCCTGTGAATCGCTGGGGTTAAATATGTTGATATCCGTTGGATAGATATCCGGCTCGAAGGACCAATGTTTGTAGGAGAGCGTCGCAGATAAATAGAAAACACTTTTCTTATGGGTTTTCTTTGAAATTACTTTCGCTTTTTATTTAAATATGAAATTGCATAGTCAGTGTGCGTACAAGGCGGTAAAAAAGATAGAGTGAAGTATAAAAAAAGGAAGAGAGGAGGAAAGTACACAGAAAAACTCCAGAGAACCAGCAGGAGAGCTGGAGTTGGAGCTTATGCTATTAACAGAGCTGTTAATAGCATAGCATGGGGATGTGGAAGGAGGAGCAGTTTTGTTTAATGGAATCTGACATAAACACTCCTGATGAGTAGAAGAAATTATTTTATTTGAGCTAAAAATGAATAGAATATGTTTCTTACCCATGATAAGAGTAGGTTATATATAGGGAAAGGTCAGTTGGAGATGCCAAATAGATAAAAACTATGGTGAAATTTAGATAATGTCTATTGATATATTTATTTATTTCTTTATTTCCAAATGATCTGAGTACTAGATTTAAATAATAAACAAAAAAGAGTGCTCTAGTCTAGACTGCTCGACTAGGGGATACCTTGAGCCACTGTTGCAAAATCAGCTTTTTTCCCGTCAAATCTGGATGTTTTGAAAGTCCAATTACGGGAAAAATTCCAAAACAGCGGGCAGCGGGAATTCTGGATTTTTTAAAAATATAAATTGCTTTTTTTCAGCTATTTTTTCTACTGAACAATTTATCATTTTTGTGCGACTAATCGTATGTAAAGTGTTGAGTTGTTTATTGTGTTTGAATTAAAACGAAATAGTTCAGTGGTTCAGTTTTCGATGAACGAACTAATCGAACTAATAGTGGAACTGACTGAACTAGAATATGATTAGATAAACTAGAATAAGGAAATAAGTTCGTTCAAATAGTTCAATTGATCCTATTGTAAATGATTCGATAGAACTCTAGTTTAGAGTTCGATTGCCAAAACAATTTCATCATCAAAGTATTAGCCAAAAACAATGCCGAGAGTGTGGCTTAACAGCGAGGAGTTTAAAGCCTGGCTGCGAAAAGATATGGGCTCTGGAAATTCTCTGAAGCTACACAGAACAAAATGCTCAAGCATTATAAGAAATTTTTTGGCGCCAAATTTTTTGGATGAGCTTCGCTCCGATATTGCCAATGCAAAATATAGCCTTCTGATTGATGAGTCAACTGATATAGGTTTCATTTCACCATGAAGGCATACGACAAAGATAACAACTGTCACGAAATTGATATAATAAATTATTTATAAAATTAAGCCCTTAAAAGAAGGCAGAAAACATCAGCTTTTTTCCTACAACATTTAAGATTTTCTCGTAGTATCTCCCCACTAAAAACAGCTTTTTTTCTCAACAAAAGTTGGCAACACTGCTCAGCAGCATAGAAATTTCACCACGAGAAATCTCAATCCTGGTGCGATGCTGTTCGGCCGAACGCTCGAAGCGGAATAATTCTTCTTCGTGTGGGAGCCTAAAGTAACCGACCTGAACATGTACGAAGTTGACTAGGAGCTCCGACTCAAATTCTGCGTGCTGAGCTATTTTGTTCAGATGTCCAGTCCATGTGTTGTATGATTAGTTATACTAATCATGAGTACAAGTTCGATACTTTACACTCAATATCATGTCCCAACCCCCTATCAACCCATCCGATTCCAAAAATCAGTTTCACATTTATTGTTCTCCGATGGAGAAACTATTAGATGCTAAGCTGATAAGATCAAATGCCACAATTTGATCTTAACCATAAGGCCGTGAAACGATAACTTCAAAACTAAATATTAAGTACTCCATTGGCTCACAGTTAAAACCAGTTGAGAATTGTAAAAAATTTACGTTATATACTATTGCCTACCTCAAGTTGTTGTGCATAGTCTGCAGCCTACTTTAGAGGCTGCACAGGCTGGATATATTTTCCCCAATTCACAACTAGTTAACGAGTAATGGTTGAGTCAACACATTTGCTGGATGCACCATAGGGCTGCAAAACCATCGATAAATAGTCTCCTCGATAGATTTCTCCATCGATGGAATGAACCATCGATACTATCGATAGTTCCATCGAAAATTTGAAGTTCTTAGAAATAAATAAATCTTCAATAATTTCAATCATACATCCAGCACAAAACGATTCATGCAATTTTGTATAAGAATACAATACAAAAGTAATCAGCTCCTTATGTGATGGTTGTATATCTGATAGAATATATATATTATTACATATGGATAAATATGTCAATCAATGCAAATAATTAAATTATTTTTTATATGCTTCAAGCTGTCTTTATACCCTGAGCCTATTGAAAATGGGAAATCAGGGTATAATGGTTTTGTTAAATATATGTAACAGGCGGAAGGAGGCGTGTCAGACCCTACAAAGAATATATATTCTTGAACAGGGCGACGAGCTGAGTCGATTTAGGCCTGTCCGTCTGGCTGTCCGTATGTTTGAACGCGTCGATTTCAGAACGTAGACGAGCTAGACAGCTGAAATCACGTAATCTCCGTATTCATTACACGCAACTACACAGCAATTTGAAGTCTCTAGCTCAAACGATGTACAAACCACGCCATAAAAACACATTGATACTCGTTTCCCACAGGGGCATCTGGTATTTTAAATTTAATAATTTATCTCAAATTTTGCATTTATGTAGATTCCTGTGAATTTTATGCAATTTCAATCTTTGCAAATATAACTATGTGAATGAATTAGCATTTTTATAAAATGTAATAATTCAAAGAAAGCTAAAGTCATCAAGTTCCGTTAAGTCAGTCGCAATCTATTAAACAAAACGTTTGGCCAATTATGGCACGCACGCGTTATGCAGCGACAGCAAAATACATTTACATTTACACATACATTGAAACGTGCAAGCGCGTTTGCTTATGCTGCCAATTTGCCACGCGCCCAGTAGGCGTAGACATATCATATTTGACAAGTTCCTAGAAGGAGTCTAGGGTAACGTAACTGCAAAGTTTGGATGCTTACACTCCAAAAATATGAAAGTTACAGGGTACTTTCGATATACCACGCCCCCAAAGGGGCGTAAGATTTATTTTTGGGGAATCAATAGAGGAGGCCCCCAGTAACACACCCATCCAATTTGAATCGTTTAGCTCTAAAACTGTAGGAGCTATAAGCTTTTTGTGATTTGCCACGCCCCTGAAGGCGTAGGTATGTCCGCCATATCTTTTTGATCTTGGGTTGCTTATCCGAGTATATATATAAAATTTCAAGTCTCTAGCATCAATAGTGCTCAAAATATAGCTGATCTTGTAAAATCACTATATATTCAGATCCGATTTGCCACGCCCCCAGTGGGCGTAGACATCAAATTTTGAATCTTTATAGAATCGTAGCGTTAAGTTACGTGCCAAATTTCAACATTCTAGCTTTAAAACTGTAGAATTTACAGTTTTCCCGATTTGCCACGCCCCCAAGGGGCGTAGATATATCCGCCATATCTTTTTGAGCTTGGGTGGTCAACGCAAGTATACATTCCAAATTTCAACTCTCTAGCCCTTCAACTAATATGATTTCTTGACTATGGGCGCAAGCATTTTCCGATTTGCCACGCCCCTAGTGGGCGTATCCGGAAAATCTTAACACTTTATAATTCGAGGGTATACAAGAGTATATGTTCCAAATTTCAAGTCTCTAGCTTCAATAGCGTAGAAAAATATTGCATTCATACGGACAGACGGACAGACGGACAGACAGCAAGACGGACATTTAACAAAACCAATATACTCTTTTCCCTTTGGGAAACGAGTATAATTATCGATAAATGCAACAGCAGCAACAGCAACAGCAGGCAGCAACACATTCACAGTCCGAGCACGATAAGCTATCGAAAACCTATACGGAACAGAAACTCTACAAGGAACAGACTGCGCATGGTGTTGCCGAACTGCCGACTTCGGGCGCCTGCATAGATTTCTCTCAGAGCAGCAAATTGCAGCTGCAGTAGCAGCAGCAACAACAGCAGCAGCAACAACAGTAGCAGCAGCAGCAGCAACAACAACAGCAGCAACAGCAGGCAGCAGCTTTGGCGGCGACTAAGTCGCAGACCTCGAATGGCGTGCATTAGGGCTGAGAGTGTATAAGAGAACAAAAATGATGAATGTAATATTAATGTGCATTTAAATTTATTAATTTCCCCTCTTTTTTTAAGAATTACAGACACAATTAAAACGTAAATAGAGACTAACACTTAAAATATTCATTTTATATTTAAATTTTAATTCAAATTGAGCTCTAATCGATATCGATTGGTCGATATCGTAGAGACTGCTGCTCTGTTAACATAGCTCATGCAATTTAACAGTGCGGTCACAGACTGTAAATGTACACGGAATTCCTTTATGCTAGCAAAATCTTAGCTTAGCTTAGAGTGATTTGCAGCAAACTGAGTTCTATTTGATGGTAAATAAAATTATTTTGATTGGGTAAGTATTACATTAGTTACCCATAAATTATAAAGCCGTATTAACAAAGTGATAAGAAACTCTTAGGTAAAAATTGACCACATCAATAATGTATCAGGAATAGTGCCCAATAAAGCAGAGTTTTTCTTAAATATTTTAATAAATAGAAAAACCAGCTAAATCTGGTTTAAGCCAACGTAATTGAATTCATCGCGGAAAATGTCTATTTATCTTAATGTATATTATTTTAGGTAGGCAATTTGCGGTTAACAGTGCCAAAATAAAAAGAACTTCCATAAGAACTGCAGTATATGAAAAACGTAATCTCGAAATAAAATTGAATGCAATCAATGGCGTAACATAACTTTACAAATTGCAACTGACAAATAAGTTCCATCAATTTTAGACGTTCAAATTTTGCATGTTGTGAAATTTTTATCCGTATTAGGTCAAGCTTGGGATTATATAAAAAATTTCAGTGCTAGAAAAAAAGCTAACCATTATATATAAGTTTCAAGCTATTTACAATTCCAATATCTGAAATCAACAACAATAATGTATATGTAAAATATTGTCCAATGCGCGAACTATATCGTTGTGTTAACGGTTTTTTATCACACGATATTTATATGTAAATGTAATCGATAGTAAGTAAACTATCATTTTAACATGTTGACGATAGTTCATAACTATTAAAAGCTCATTTCTAAGAAACTACTCACTTGGCATTGTAGCTGTAAATTAGCGCCATCTACCGTGCACTATCCAAAATAGAAATCAACAACTCTGAGTGTGCTGTGCATAATCTTTTTGTTCTATCATTTGTTTTTTGGTGCTTAGTGATTGAAAGCAAACAGTGAAAAGGAACAAATTTATGAAAACGAAAACCAAAATTCAAAAGTGATATTTTTAAGAAAAAATGAGCAATTTAAATTATTCAGTTCAATGGCTGGACCATTCAAAACGCAGCTATCGGAGGATTCGGTCACGGAGCTCGGCCGGAGGCGGGAGCGATGGAGACGCACCAAATTTACGCCACAGCAGCTGCAGGAATTGGAGGCCCTCTTTGAAGAAACACATCACCCCGAAGCCGTTCTGCGCGAGGAGGTAGCGCGGAGGTAGTCTCAGCGAGACACGAGTCCAGGTGAATCAATTAGGCCGACCAGCCAGGCCTTAATGGCTTCCCTCGCTTGATGTGCATAAATTGTGCATTTCTGAGGATCACAAATGATCATACACGGCATAACTAGAACTTTTCCCATTTTTATATGTATTATTCAAATTGATTGCAGGATATTAACTAACATGGGAAACAGGAATTTATAAACTCCTGATGAGTAGAAGAACTTATTTTATTTTAGCTAAAAATGAATAGAATATGTTTCTTACCATGATAAGAGTAGGTTATATATAGGGAAAGGTCAGTTGGTTTGGAGATGCCAAATAGATAAAAACTATGGTGAAATTTAGATAATGTTTATAGATATATTTATTTATTTCTTTATTTCCAAATGATCTGAGTACTAGATTTAAATAATAAACAAAAAAGAGTGCTCTAGTCTAGACTGCTCGACTAGGGGATACCCTGAGCCACTGTTGCCAAATCAGTTTTTTTCCCGTCAAATCTGGATGTTTTGAAAGTCCAATTACGGGAAAAATTCCAAAACAGCGGGCAGCGGGAATTCTGGATTTTAAATTTTTTAAAATATAAATTGGTTTTTTTCAGCTATTTTTTCTACTGAACAATTTACCATTTTTGTGCGACTAATCGTATGTAAAATGTTGAGTTGTTTATTGTGTTTGAATTAAAACGAAATAGTTCAGTAGTTCAGTTTTCGATGAACGAACTAATCGAACTAATAGTGGAACTGACTGAACTAGAATATGATTAGTTAAACTAGAATAAGGAACTAAGTTCGTTCAAATAGTTCAATTGATCCTATTGTAAATGATTCAATAGAACTCTAGATTAGATTTCGATTGCCATAACAATTTCATCATCAAAGTATTAGCCAAAAACAATGCCGAGAGTGTGGCTTAACAGCGAGGAGTTTAAAGCCTGGCTGCGTAAAGATATGGGCTCTGGAAATTCTCTGAAGCTACACAGAACAAAATGCTCAAACATTAAGAAATTTTTTGGCGCCAAATTTTTTTGGATGAGCTTCGCTCCGATTTTGCCAATGCAAAATATAGCCTTCTGATTGATGAGTCAACTGATATAGGTTTCGTTTCACCATGAAGGCATACGACAAAGATAACAACTGTCACGAAATTGATATAATAAATTATTTATAAAATTAAGCCCTTAAAAGAAGACAGAAAACATCAGCTTTTTTCCTACAACATTTAAGATTTTCTCGTAGTATCTCCCCACTAAAAACAGCTTTTTATTTTCTCAACAAAAGTTGGCAACACTGCTCAGCAGCAAAGAAATTTCACCACGAGAAATCTCAATCCTGGTGCGCTGCTGTTCGGCCAAACGCTCGAATCGGAATAATTCTTCTTCGTGTGGGAGCCTAAGGTAACCGAGCTGAAAATGTACGAAGTTGACTGGGAGCTCCGACTCAAATTCTGCGTGCTGAGCTATTTTGTTCAGGTGTCCAGTCCATGTGTTGTATGATTAGTTATACTAATCATGAGTACAAGTTCGATACTTTACACTCAATATCATGTCCCAACCCCCTATCAACCCATCCGATTCCAAAAATCAGTTTCACATTTATTATTCTCCGATGGAGAAACTATTAGATGCTCAGCTGATAAGATCAAATGCCACAATTTGATCTTAACCATAAGGCCGTGAAACGATAACTTCAAAACTAAATATTCAGTACTCCATTGGCTCACAGTTAAAACCAGTTGAGAATTGTAAAAAATTTACGTTATTGCCTACCTCAAGTTGTTGAGCATAGTCTGCAGACTACTTTAGAGACTGCACAGGCTGGTTATATTTTCCCCAATTCACAACTAGTTAACGAGTAATGGTTGAGTCAGCACATTTGCTGGATGCACCACAGGGCTGCAAAACCATCGATAAATACTCCCCTCGATAGATTTCTCCATCGATGGAATGAACCATCGATACTATCGATAGTTCCATCGAAAATTTGAAGTTCTTAGAAATAAATAAATCTTCAATAATTTCAATCATACATCCAGCACAAAACGATTCATGCAATTTTGTATAAGAATACAATACAAAAGTAATCGGCTCCTTATGTAATGGTTGTATATCTGATAAAATATATATATTAATACATATGGATAAATATGTCAATCAATGGAAATAATTAAATTCGTTTTTATATGCTTCAAGCTGTTTTTATACCCTGAGCCCATTGAAAATGGGGAAAATGATTTTGTTAAATGTATGTAACAGGCGGAAGGAGGCGTGTCAGACCCTACAAAGTATATATATTCTTGAACAGGGCGACGAGCTGGGTCGATTTAGGCCTGTCCGTTTGTCTGTCCGTCCGTCCGTCTGTCGGTATGTTTGAACGCGTCGATTTCAGAACGTAGACGAGCTAGACAACTGAAATTCTTATGTCCGTGTATAGCACACGCAGGTCAAATAAGGGGCTATTGGGGGCGAGTAGGGCGTGGCATCAAAAATCTAAAAATCACGTAATCTCCGTATTCATTACACGCAACTACACAGCAATTTGAAGTCTCTAGCTCAAACGATGTACAAACCACGCTTTAAAAACACATTAAAATTATCGATAAATGCTCATAAAATCGAAATGGAATGAGTTATCGAAAAAATTTCATAAACTTGTGCAGAGTATGGTATTATCGAGAATTTAGTATAATTTCAAGTCTCTTCCGTGTGTACTTAAAGATATCTCAGCGTTCACACGGACGGACGGACAGGGCTATATCGACTCGTCTTGTCGCGCTGATTAAGAATATATATACTTTATATATGTTACATACATTTTCACAAAACCATTATACCCTAATTTCGCATTTTCAATGGGCTCAGGGTATAAAATGGGAGAATTCTCCATACCATATATCATATTAGTCGTAGTTTTCTTAGTTATAGTTTCTATATAGGATGCTTCAGTTGCATCATAGATCTAACTTTTATTACCTCAAAACTCATCCAAAGCTTATAGCAGCTAGAGTTCTCTATCTATCTATCTATCTATCTATCTATCTATATCTATATATAAATCTCTCTCTCTCTCCTATCCGTTCCGAGTTATTTGACTATGGCATTTGTATTGCAGGTTTGGTTCCAGAACAGGCGCAGAAAGTGGCAGAAGCAGCGGCTGCAGCTGCTGCAAAGCGAAGGCAATGGCTCGAATAGGCCGACAGAAAATGGGATGACGGCCAACGACGACAATGGCAACAGTCATTTATCGACAGGCAACATGGATGCAATGATCGGGAGTGATGTGGGCATCAATGAGGCACCATCACTGCAGTCTTACCATGATGCATCCGGCTTTCCAGCAGCAGTCAACACATTCACAGTTCGAGCACGATAAGCTATCGATATCCTAACTGCCGACTTCGGGCGCCTGCAGCAGCAGCAGCAGCAGCAACAACAATAGCAACACTCGCTTAATGTGCATAAATTGTGCATTTCTGAAGATCAGAAATGATCGTACACGGCATAACTAGAACTTTACCATTTTTATATGTATTATTCAAATTGATTGCAGGAAATTAACTAACATGGGAAACGGGAATTTATAAACTCCTGATGAGTAGAACTTATTTTATTTGAGCTAAAAATATGTTTCCTACCATGATAAGAGTAGGTTATATATAGGGAAAGGTCAGTTGGTTTGGAGATGCCAAATAGATAAAAACTATTGTGAAATTTAGATAATGTTTATAGATATATTTATTTATTTCTTTATTTCCAAATGATCTGAGTAATAGATTTAAATAATAAACAAAAAAGAGTGCTCTAGTCTAGACTGCTCGACTAGGGGATACCCTGAGCCACTGTTGATAAATCAGTTTTTTTCCCGTCAAATCTGGATGTTTTAAATTTTAATTTTAAATTTTTTAAAATTTAATTTGCTTTTTTCAGCTATTTTTTCTACTGAACATTTTACCATTTTTGTGCGACTAATCGTATGTAAAATGTTGAGTTGTTTATTGTGTTTGAATTAAAACGAAATAGTTCAGTGGTTCATTTTTCGATGAACGAACTAATCGAACTAATAGTGGAACTGACTGAACTAGAATATGATTAGTTAAACTAGAATAAGGAACTAAGTTCGTTCAAATAGTTCAATTGATCCTATTGTAAATGATTCAATAGAACTCTAGTTTAGATTTCGATTGCCATAACAATTTCATCATCAAAGTATTAGCCAAAAACAATGCCGAGAGTGTGGC
The DNA here is from genome assembly GCA_035045185.1 of Drosophila meridiana. Lineage (NCBI taxonomy): Eukaryota > Metazoa > Arthropoda > Insecta > Diptera > Drosophilidae > Drosophila > Drosophila meridiana. The sequence continues at coordinate 151,276 of JAWNPF010000195.1, read as the reverse complement.
TTAACAGCGACGAGTTTAAAGCCTGGCTGCGAAAAGATATGGGCTCTGGAAATTCTCTGAAGCTACACAGAACAAAATGCTCAAACATAAGAAATTTTTTGGCGCCAAATTTTTTTGGATGAGCTTCGCTCCGATATTACCAATGCAAAATATAGCCTTCTGATTGATGAGTCAACTGATATAGGTTTCGTTTCACCATGAAGGACAAAATAACAACTGTCACGAAATCGATATAATAAATTATTTATAAAATTAAGCCCTTAAAAGAAGGCAGAAAACATCAGCTTTTTTCCTACAACATTTAAGATTTTCTCGTAGTATCTCCCCACTAAAAACAGCTTTTTATTTTCTCAACAAAAGTTGGCAACACTGCTCAGCAGCAAAGAAATTTCACCACGAGAAATCTCAATCCTGGTGCGATGCTGTTCGGCCAAACGCTCGAAGCGGAATAATTCTTCTTCGTGTGGGAGCCTAAGGTAACCGAGCTGAACATGTACGAAGTTGACTAGGAGCTCCGACTCAAATTCTGCGTGCTGAGCTATTTTGTTCAGATGTCCAGTCCATGTGTTGTATGATTAGTTATACTAATCATGAGTACAAGTTCGATACTTTACACTCAATATCATGTCCCAACCCCCTATCAACCCATCCGATTCCAAAAATCAGTTTCACATTTATTGTTCTCCGATGGAGAAACTATTAGATGCTAAGCTGATAAGATCAAATGCCACAATTTGATCTTAACCATAAGGCCGTGAAACGATAACTTCAAAACTAAATATTAAGTACTCCATTAGCTCACAGTTAAAACCAGTTGAGAATTGTAAAAAATTTACGTTATATACTATTGCCTACCTCAAGTTGTTGAGCATAGTCTGCACCCTACTACAGGCTGGATATTTTTTCCCCAATTGACTAGTTAACGAGTAATGGTTGAGTCAACACATTTGCTGGATGCACCATAGGACTGCAAAACCATCGATAAATACTCCCCTCGATAGAATTCTCTTTCGATGGAATGAACCATCGATACTATCGATAGTTCCATCGAAAATTTGAAGTTCTTAGAAATAAATAAATCTTCAATAATTTCAATATACATCCAGCACAAAACGATTCGTGCAATTTTGTATAAGAATACAATACAAAAGTAATCGGCTCCTTATGTGATGGTTGTATATCTGATAATATATATATATTAATACATATGTTTAAATATGTCAATCAATGGAAATAATTAAATTCTTTTTCATATGCTTCAAGCTGTTTTTATACCCCCATTGAAAATGGGAAATCAGGGTATAATGATTTTGTTAAATATCTGTAACAGGCGGAAGGAGGCGTGTCAGACCCCACAAAGTATATATATTATTGAACAGGGCGACGAGCTGAGTCGATTTAGGCCTGTCCGTCTGTCTGTCCGTCCGTCCGTCTGTCGGTATGTTTGAACGCGTCGATTCCAGAACGTAGACGAGCTAGACAGCTGAAATTTTTTTTGTCCGTGTATAGCACACGCAGGGCATCAAAAATCTAAAAATCACGTAATCTCCGTATTCATTACACGCAACTACACAGCAATTTGAAGTCTCTAGCTCAAACGATGTACAAACCACGCCTTAAAAACACATTAAAATTATCGATAAATGCTCATAAAATCGAAATGGAATGAGTTAACGGAAAAATTTTATAAACTTCTGCAGAGTATGGTATTATCGAGAATTCATGTAAAATTTCAAGTCTACCTTGTGTACTTAAAGATATCTCAGCGTTCACACGGACGGACGGACAGGGCTATATCGACTCGTCTTGTCGCGCTGAACAAGAATATATATACTTTATATATGTTACATACATTTTCACAAAACCATTATACCCTAATTTCGCATTTTCAATGGGCTCAGGGTATAAAATGGGAGAATTCTCCATATCATATATCATATTAGTCGTACTTTTCTCAGTTATAGTTTCTATATAGGAAGCAGTCCAAAGATTCAGTTGCATCATAGATCTAACTTTTATTACCTCAAAACTCATCCAAAGCTTATACCAGCCAGAGTTCTCTATATATCTATCTATCTATCTATCTATATCTATATATAAATCTCTCTCTCTCTCCTATCCGTTCCGAGTTATTTGACTATGGCATTTGTATTGCAGGTTTGGTTCCAGAACAGGCGCAGAAAGTGGCAGAAGCAGCGGCTGCAGCTGCTGCAAAGCGAAGGCAGTGGCTCGAATAGGCCGACAGAAAATGGGATGACGGCCAACAACGACAATGGCAACAGCCATTTATCGACAGGCAACATGGATGCAATGATCGGGAGTGATGTGGGCATCAATGAGGCGCCATCACTGGCCAATGGACAAGGCGCGGGCAGTCTTACCATGATACATCCGGCTTTCCAGCAGCAACAGCAGCAGTCAACACATTCACAGTCCGAGCACGATAAGCTATCGAAATCCTATACGGAACAGAAACTCTACAAGGAGCAGACTGCGCATGGTGTTGCCGAACTGCCGACTTCGGGCGCCTGCAGCAGCAGCAGCAGCAACAACAATAGCAACACTCGCTTAATGTGCATAAATTGTGCATTTCTGAGGATCAGAAATGATCGTACATGGCATAACTAGAACTTTACCCATTTTTATATGTATTATTCAAATTGATTGCAGGATATTAACTAACATGGGAAACAGGAATTTATAAACTCCTGATGAGTAGAAGAACTTTTTTTATTTGAGCTAAAAACGAATAGGATATGTTTCTTACCATGATAAGAGTAGGTTATATATAGGGATAGGTCAGTTGGTTTGGAGATGCCAAATAGATAAAAACTATGATGAAATTTAGATAATGTTTATAGATATATTTATTTATTTCTTTATTTCCAAATGATCTGAGTACTAGATTTAAATAATAAACAAAAAAGAGTGCTCTAGTCTAGACTGCTCGACTAGGGGATACCCTGAGGCACTTTTGCCAAATCAGTTTTTTCCCGTCAAATCTGGATGTTTTGAAAGTCCAATTACGGGAAAAATTCGTAAACAGAGTGCCGCGGGAATTCTGGATTTTAAATTTTTTAAAATATAAATTGGTTTTTTTCAGCTATTTTTTCTACTGAACAATTTATCATTTTTGTGCGACTAATCGTATGCAAAATGTTGAGTTGTTTATTTCGTTTGAATTAAAAAGAAATAGTTCAGTGGTTCAGTTTTCGATGAACGAACTAATCGAACTAATAGTGGAACTGACTGAACTACATTTTTTTTTTTATACTAGTTTCCCAAAGGGAAAATAGTATATTGGTTTTGTGCAATGTCCGTCTTGCTGTCCGTCCGTCTGTCCGTCTCGCCGTCGTCCGTCTGTCCGTATGAATGCAATATTTTTCCACGCTATTGAAGCTAAAGACTTGAAATTTGGAACATATACTCGTGTATACCCTCGAATTATAAAGTGTCAAGATTTTCCGGATACGCCCACTAGGGCGTGGCAAATCGGAAAATGGTTGCGCCCATAGTTAAGAAATCATATTAGTTGAAGAGCTAGAGAGTTGAAATTTGGAATGTATACTTGCGTTGACCACCCAAGTTCAAAAAGATGTGGCGGATATATCTACGCCCATTGGGGGCGTGGCAAATCGGGAAAACTGTAACTTCTACAGTTTTAAAGCTAGACTGCTGAAATTTGGCACGTATCTTAACGCTTCGATTCTATAAAGATTGATAAAAAGATTTTATGTCCAAGCCCACTGGGGGCGTGGCATATCGGATCTGAATATAGAGTGATTTTACAAATTCAGTTATATTTTGAGCACTATTGATGCTAGAGACTTGAAATTTGATATACATATTCGGATAAGCAACCCAAGATCAAAAAGATATGGCGGACATACCTACGCCTTCAGGGGGCGTGGCAAATCGCAAAACATTATAGCTCCTACAGTTTTAGAGCTAGACGCTTCAAAATGGATGTTTGTATTACTGAGGGCCTCCTCTATTGATTCCCCAAAAATAAATCTTACGCCCCTTTGGGGGCGTGGTATATCGAAAAAATACCCTGTAACTTTCATATTTTTGGAGTGTAAGCATCCAAACTCTACATTTACATTACCCTCGACTCCTTCTAGGAACTTGCCAAATATGATATGTCTACGCCTACTGGGGGCGTGGCAAATTTTCAGCAAAATTTGTAACGCCCAGCTGCAAAATTCATATGCCTGTGCCACCTATATAAATAATCTTAATAAGAATTGCTAAGACGACAAACGGCACTTCTAAGAAATATTAAGAAATATATGCAATTCGATTTAATGTTGAAGTTCTGCAAATAATTTATCTGCTAAAATTATCATTTTTCGTATAGCCTATGTCAGTTATGTTATTTTCTTTTTGTGTGTGTGACCATACCATCAACAAATGTCGATTACACATAGACTCAATTCAGAACAAAATTATTCCACACAAAAAAATTGACGATAGGACCTATCATGTATGTATGTATGTATGTAGGCACGAACAGCAGCGAAACTATTTTCATGCCGTCGCCGCCGCGTCTCGAACGCGGACCCTTTTGCTTACACGCTTTTCACCTACCTGCTGCGCCACATCAGTTTTGCATTGCCTGTTGGAAAATCCGAAATTACTTCACTACAAGGGCGACTTTTGACAAATACAAAACTATAGAAGCTGCTGTTAATGCAACACAATATAAACATAAATCAATCGCAATTGTGATTCTTAGAAAAAGCTGAAATGCGCGCATATGAACGTATGTATTTATATGTGTACATACAAACAGGTGGTTTGATTAAAGTATGCGTATAAAAAGCGATATTTGACAAATACAAAACTAAAGAAGCGGCTGAAAATGCAAACACAACTCAATAACTATTTTGGTTGAAGATTATGCTAGAATGAATTGCGCTGAATTTATTTGTGACCATGCATAAGCAAACGCGCTTGCACGTTTCAGTATATGTGTAAATGTAAATATATTTTGCTGTCGCTGCTTAACGCGTGCGTGTCATAATTGGCCAAACGTTTTGTTTAATAGATTGCGACTGACTTAACGGAAATTGATGAAACTTTTAGCATATGATTCTATTGAATTTTTTACATTTTATAAAAATGCTAACTCATTCACATAGTTATATTTGCAACAGACCTTCAATTGGCAGTATATGAGGGGGTAGGCAATTAGTTAAAAAAGCCGGTATCCAAAATGTAACAAAAATTTAAATTGCATAAAATTCACATGAATCTACATAAATGCAAAATTTGAGATATATTATTAAATTCAATATACCAGATGCTCCTATTGGAAACTAGTATCACGCATTAGGCTCGCCCTCATGCAACGTTCTTACTTGTTTTCTTATAGTCTGTTTGGGAGATCCAGGACATGGAATCTTTTTAGGCATCGTGGACTGTCATTTGAGTTCTCTAGAAGTGCCAGTGCTAAGGCGTTGCCGTGACCATGTAACCTTGTTATGTATCTTTCTGTGCCCGCCTTTACTTCGTCTTTGACAAGAGGGAGTTTAAGGTCTTTGTGAATATCATAATTGGTTATATACCAACGTGCACCTGTAATTGTTCTGAGTGTCATAGACTGGTATCGCTGCAATATTTCTATGTTTGAGTTGCTTGCTGTTCCCCATAGCTGCATCGCATAAGTCCAAACTGGCTTCAGGACAGTCTTATATAACCGTATTTTATTTTCAAGCCTTAGCTGTGATCGCGGACCTAGGAGCCAGTACATTTTCTTTGTCTTAGCTTTCAGTTGAGCTTGTTTTGCTTTTATATGCTGTTTCCAGGTAAGCCGGCGGTCCAAATGTACTCCCAAATATTTCACAGTTTCGCTAACTGGAATGGAAGCGCCATTGAGTGAAACTGTGGGACAGATTCCGCGTCTGAGCGAGAATGTGACTTGCACAGACTTTTGGGCGTTCACCACTATTCTCCACCTTTTTAACCATACTTCAATTAGACCAAGTTCTTCTTGAAGTAGGTTGGCTGCAACAGTTGGGTCATTGTTCGTAGCAATAATTGCGGTGTCGTCAGCATATGTTGCTATCTGAACAGCATTTGTACTAGGCAAGTCAGCTGTGAAGACAGTGTACAGAACAGGGCCTAAAACACTACCTTGAGGGACTCCAGCATCAACAGTGCATATAGTGGACGATTCATCCTGTTTTTGAACATAGAATATCCTGTTTTCTAAGTAGGATTTTATTATTAAGAAGTACGGAGCGGGCAACAACTTTTTAATTTTGTACAGCAGTCCTGCATGCCACACTCTATCGAAGGCCTGTTTGACATCCAAAAATACTCCAGTGCAATATTTTTTGCTTTCAAACGCATTTAGAATTTCCTGCGTAATGCGATGGCATTGTTCGCTCGTGCCATGTTCCCTTCTGAACCCAAACTGATGTTCGGGTATGATATTTAGCTCGTTCTAACATTCTACTCAAAAGTATACGTTCAAATACTATAGAGAACGTCACCAGCAAACTAATGGGACGGTACGATGATGTGCAGCCTTAAGGTTTGTTGGGCTTTGGAATCATTATAACTTCCGCGCATTTCCACTGACTTGGAAAGTATTCGAGTCGAAGCATAGCATTATATATATATGTCAGTAGCCGGATGCATTTTTTTGGGAGAATTCTAATAGTGTTTGCACAAATTTTATCATATCCAGGAGATTTTTTCGTATTTAGCTTTTTCATTTCCTTTTCTACCTCTGAAACAGTCGTTTGGCTTATCGGCAGGCTCATTTGACAGGCTGTGATGAAAAATTAAACATATCTTTATTTTATTTGAACTATATCAGCCAATTGCTGTTACACTCAACTTGTCCGTTCGTTTGCTTACTCAATACTAACATAATGTATCGACTTAACCGATAATTGATCTTGATAAAGCTGTTCATTCGCCGATAACAATTAAGGTTGCATATATACTAAAAAAATCCTAAATATGCTAAATAATGAAAAATGCGCTAAATAATGACAAATCTACCATTTCCCATTCCAATTTACACTAACTCAGTTTGAATGCCATTCAGTTCTTCCTCTGTCATGGCTCCTGTTAATACATCATCCACGTAGAAATCCTCAAGCAATATCTTGGCTGCTCTAGGAAACTCATGCTCGTGGTCCTTGGCGAGTTGCTCTAACACCCGGACTGCCAGGAATGGCGCAGACGCAGTCCCGTATTTAACTGTGCAGAGTCTGAAGTGCTGCAATGGTGCTGACGGATCTTCTTTCCATAATATTCGTTGGAAATCCTGATGTTTAGCTGCAACCAGAATCTGTCTAAACATCTTTACAGTATCAGCCGAAAATACAAAGTTGTGCATTCGAAACCTCATGCATACGTTGAACAGATTGCGTTGTATACATGGTCCAATGTGAAGCGCATCGTTAAGAGACCGGCCATCTTGGTCTTGATATGAGCCATCAAATACCACACGCAGCTTTGCACCTAGCACCGGATAGTGCGGTATGTAGAAAACCTTCTTCGGAGTGGCGTCTTCTTCTACATCCACCTCCTTCATGTGGGGTCCAGTTGTATGTACTCCCTCATGAATTGTACATACCTTGATCGCAAAGCTGCATCCTTCATAAAACGACGTTCAACTGCCAAGAAGCGAGACTTGGCTCCATGAAAGGTGTCTGCGAACTCTGGGTTATCCTGCTTGAACGGTAGCTCGACTATGTATCTCCCTTCAGCATTACGGGAGTGTGTTTGGACGAAATGAGTCTCCACTACATCATCTTCTGTATTTGCAGACGTGAACGATGGAACTTCCTCCAGTTCCCAAAACCGTTGCAACAATGTAATGATGTCCATGGTAGCTAAGAGTGACGTAGTTGTAGTTGTAGTTGCTCCTCCCACTGTTGTGATGATCCATCCAAATATGGAATCGATGGCGATTGTGTTCCCCTGGGCATTACACAACTTATCTCCAGTAAGAACCGTCCAAATGTGATCGTTACCAATCAGAATGTCGATTGATGCGTTGGTATTGAATACGGCATCTGCTAGGGTGTGGCCGCTAAATATAGAGAGGTCTGCTGCGTTTATAGCTTCTCTCATCAGTGTCGAAGTAATGTTTCCAAGCACGTGCGCCTTGACCTCAAGCGATGCATCTGACACTCGCGACTTGATGTGTAGTGAACAGAGCCCTCTTGTCGTTTCTGCCTTGATTGATGAGATTCCAGATATGGAAATGCGAGAGTGTGAACGGGCCAGGCCCAATGTCTGGATACAGCGTTACGAAACGTAGGACAACTCCGAGCCGCAGTCCAGTAGTATGCGGCAAACAACGTCTTGACCTCGAGAATTGCGCACATACACCTGCGCCGTTGGCAGTGTACTTCTCATATTTGCACCCTTGCCACATTTCGCAATGTTCATGGCGTTCGTCAGTGCTAATACTGTGCTAGCACCTGGTGCCTCATTTGACTCATCCTTCTGGTGCTGCTGTGGCTCACCCTTGTCCCTAGTGCTGCTTTGATCGAAATGCAAAAGTGAGTGATGTCGGCGCTTGCAATACTTACATGATGACTTCGATGTACAAGTGCTCACTCCATGACCAAGTCTCAAACAATTAAAACACATGTGTTTGGACTTTACAAAGTCATATCGTTGCTGAATAGATAGGTCCAAGAACTGGGTACATGTCATCAATGCGTGTTCCTTGTTGCACTTAGCACAGCGCTCTGAAGTAGCAAGTAGCGCATGCGCGTTCCTGGTACCTCTGTCCTGTCTAGGCTTGCTGCTCGTCTGAGTTGCAGATTGGCTAAGCTCCAGCCGATCACAACGTGAATCCAGGAACTTGAGAAACTGCGTTATCGACGGATTAGCCATGTTTTGACTCTTCTCATACTATTCACGACGTGTGGTATCGTCAACCTTTGCGATGAGTAAGTAAATCAGCCAACAATCTTGATCCGTTTGTCCAGAAGCGTCTAATGCCAGAATTACAGTACCAGCTTCGTTTGTTAACGATCGAAGCGCTGCTGGGTTGTGATCCGCAACCTTGGGCAATCCAGTAAATGTATCCAACAACAAGTTGACCAAATAGCGAGGCTTCTCGTAACGCTCAACTAATGAATTCCAAGCTATTTCATAGTTGGCATCAGCTAAGGGCAGATGCTGGATAAGTTTTGCAGCTTCTTCTTTTAAACAAGACTTCAAGTGATGATACTTCTGAATGTTTGTCAACATCGTCTTGCTGTGAACGGCACTGTCAAATAGACCCTTAAACGCGTGCCATTCCTTATAGTCTCCATCGAATGGTGCGATATGAATCCGCGGCAGTTCCCAATCCTTCGTTGATGGTCCTGCGACTTGCTGTGAGCCTGACGATGACTAGTTATCCACCTGCTGCGGTAGCAGTCGTTGCATTATGCGCTCCATAGTCTCCATTTGCGTCTGCTGCATTTGCTGTATTTGCGTCTGAGATTGTTGCTGCATTTGTTGTATTTGCGTCTGAGATTGTTGCTGCATTTGTTGCAAAATACATTGGATGGTCGATTCATCCCTTTCCCCGAGCACATTAGATGTAGTATTGGCCTCTTCCAGTTTGCGGGGTTTGTACTCAGTGTGTAGTGCCTTAAGAAGGGTGTAAGCTCGAACAAAGCGCTCCTCGTATGCATTATTGTCACTTGCTGGATCCACATATCCCTGCGCATCTTCATATTTATAAAGTTCGTCGCCAAGATTGACAAACTGCTTCCAAGCCTGAACCAGCATGTCCAATTTGGCATCAATATCGTAGAATGTGCAGCCATCAGGCGGATGTTCTGCGTATCCAGAAATGCGCGTAATCGTTGCCTTCAATCTACTTCTGGTTCCCAATAAAGTACGTAGATTTTCCATTGCAGCTTGCTGCGTTGCCTGCAGTCAATTCAAGTTGTTGTCCAAAGTAGTCAGTAGCACTTTTCCAATAGTGCGTACTAGTAATTACGTATGATGCCAAATATCAGTACGTAATTCCAAGAATGTGCAAATGCTACGTCGCCAGCAGCAAAAACACGACAAGACAAAACACGCCACTTTTCCAATAGTGCGCGCCGTTTATTACGTATGATGCCAAATACCGATACGTAATTCCAAGAATGTGCAAATGCTGCGTCGCCAGCAGCAAAAACACGACAAGACAAAACACGGCACTTTTCCAATAGTGCGCGCCGTTTATTACGTATGATGCCAAATATCAATACGCAATTCCAAGAATGTGTGAATGCTGCGTCGCCAGCAGCAAAAACACGACAAGACAAAACATGACACTTTTCCAATAGTGCGCGCTGTTTCCCAAAATCCAAAGTGAGTATTCAGTAGCAATGCCCAACGGCTCCGGCTCGCAGGACCAAATTTTATAATGAATAATTAAACATATCTTTATTTTATTTGAACTATATCAGCCAATTGCTGTTACACTTAACTTGTCCGTTCGTTTGCTTACTCAATACTAACATAATGTATCGACTTAACCGATAATTGATCTTGATAAAGCTGTTCATTCGCCGATAACAATTAAGTTTGCATATATACTAAAAAAATCCTAAATATGCTAAATAATGAAAAATGTGCTAAATAATGACAAATGGTTCCTCAACATCCCGGCCCCCCCTGAAACTCTGTTTCAGAATGTGGTAGGGCTGCAATTTTCGTGATGGGTCGTATAATCTCTCCAGAAACGACCTTGAGCTTAACTGCCCGTACTAATCCATCCTCTCCTGGGTACACCTCGATTACGCGTCCTAGATTCCATGTTGCTGGAGGCGTATTCGAATCCTTGATGAGTACAATGTTTTCAAGGGATATGCAAGGTTGTCTTCTTCAGGATCCCAGGGCCGTCCAAGTACCTTTGCTGTTGTTGCTGACCTGTTGACTCTATCACCTTGCACGGTGCTCAATCGTGTGCTATTTGAGATCCATTTTCCCAATTCCAATTGTACAACTAACTCAGTTTGAATGCCATTCAGTTCTTCCTCTGTCATGGCTCCTGTTAATACATCATCCACGTAGAAATCCTCAAGCAATATCTTGGCTGCTCTAGGAAACTCATGCTCGTGGTCCTTGGCGAGTTGCTCTAACACCCGGACTGCCAGGAATGGCGCAGACGCAGTCCCGTATTTAACTGTGCAGAGTCTGAAGTGCTGCAATGGTGCTGACGGATCTTCTTTCCATAATATTCGTTGGAAATCCTGATGTTTAGCTGCAACCAGAATCTGTCTAAACATCCTTACAGTATCAGCCGAAAATACAAAGTTGTGCATTCGAAACCTCATGCATACGTTGAACAGATTGCGTTGTATACATGGTCCAATGTGAAGCGCATCGTTAAGAGACCGGCCATCTTGGTCTTGATATGAGCCATCAAATACCACACGCAGCTTTGCACCTAGCACCGGATGGTGCGGTATGTAGAAAACCTTCTTCGGAGTGGCGTCTTCTTCTACATCCACCTCCTTCATGTGGTCCAGTTGTATGTACTCCCTCATGAATTGTACATACCTTGATCGCAAAGCTGCATCCTTCATTAAACGACGTTCAACTGCCAAGAAGCGAGACTTGGCTCCATGAAAGGTGTCTGCGAACTCTGGGTTGTCCTGCTTGAACGGTAGCTCGACTATGTATCTCCCTTCAGCATTACGGGAGTGTGTTTGGACGAAATGAGTCTCCACTACATCATCTTCTTTATTTGCAGACGTGAACGATGGAACTTCCTCCAGTTCCCAAAACCGTTGCAACAATGTAATGATGTCCATGGTAGCTAAGAGTGACGTAGTTGTAGTTGTAGTTGCTCCTCCCACTGTTGTGATGATCCATCCAAATATGGAATCGATGGCGATTGTGTTCCCCTGGGCATTACACAACTTATCTCCAGTAAGAACCGTCCAAATGTGATCGTTACCAATCAGAATGTCGATTGATGCGTTGGTATTGAATACGGCATCTGCTAGGGTGTGGCCGCTAAATATAGAGAGGTCTGCTGCGTTTATAGCTTCTCTCATCAGTGTCGAAGTAATGTTTCCAAGCACGTGCGCCTTGACCTCAAGCGATGCATCTGACACTCGCGACTTGATGTGTAGTGAACAGAGCCCTCTTGTCGTTTCTGCCTTGATTGATGAGATTCCAGATATGGAAATGCGAGAGTGTGAACGGGCCAGACCCAATGTCTGGATGCAGCGTTCCGAAACGTAGGACAACTCCGAGCCGCAGTCCAGTAGTATGCGGCAAACAACGTCTTGACCTCGAGAATTGCGCACATACACCTGCGCCGTTGGCAGTGTACTTCTCATATTTGCACCCTTGCCACATTTCGCAATGTTCATGGCGTTCGTCAGTGCTAATACTGTGCTAGCACCTGGTGCCTCATTTGACTCATCCTTCTGGTGCTGCTGTGGCTCACCCTTGTCCCTAGTGCTGCTTTGATCGAAATGCAAAAGTGAGTGATGTCGGCGCTTGCAATACTTACATGATGACTTCGATGTACAAGTGCTCACTCCATGACCAAGTCTCAAACAATTAAAACACATGTGTTTGGACTTTACAAAGTCATATCGTTGCTGAATAGATAGGTCCAAGAACTGGGTACATGTCATCAATGCGTGTTCCTTGTTGCACTTAGCACAGCGCTCTGAAGTAGCAAGTAACGCATGCGCGTTCCTGGTACCTCTGTCCTGTCTAGGCTTGCTGCTCGTCTGAGTTGCAGATTGGCTAAGCTCCAGCCGATCACAACGTGAATCCAGGAACTTGAGAAACTGCGTTATCGACGGATTAGCCATGTTTTGACTCTTCTCATACTATTCACGACGTGTGGTATCGTCAACCTTTGCGATGAGTAAGTAAATCAGCCAACAATCTCGATCCGTTTGTCCAGAAGCGTCTAATGCCAGAATTACAGTACCAGCTTCGTTTGTTAACGATCGAAGCGCTGCTGGGTTGTGATCCGCAACCTTGGGCAATCCAGTAAATGTATTCAACAACAAGTTGACCAAATAGCGAGACTTCTCGTAACGCTCAACATAGTTGGCATCAGCTAAGGGCAGATGCTGGATAAGTTTTGCAGCTTCTTCTTTTAAACAAGACTTCAAGTGATGATACTTCTGAATGTTTGTCAACATCGTCTTGCTGTGAACGGCACTGTCAAATAGACCCTTAAACGCGTGCCATTCCTTATAGTCTCCATCGAATGGTGCGATATGAATCCGCGGCAGTTCCCAATCCTTCGTTGATGGTCCTGCGACTTGCTGTGAGCCTGACGATGACTAGTTATCCACCTGCTGCGGTAGCAGTCGTTGCATTATGCGCTCCATAGTCTCCATTTGCGTCTGCTGCATTTGCTGTATTTGCGTCTGAGATTGTTGCTGCATTTGTTGTATTTGCGTCTGAGATTGTTGCTGCATTTGTTGCAAAATACATTGGATGGTCGATTCATCCCTTTCCCCGAGCACATTAGATGTAGTATTGGCCTCTTCCAGTTTGCGGGGTTTGTACTCAGTGTGTAGTGCCTTAAGAAGGGTGTAAGCTCGAACAAAGCGCTCCTCGTATGCATTATTGTCACTTGCTGGATCCACATATCCCTGCGCATCTTCATATTTATAAAGTTCGTCGCCAAGATTGACAAACTGCTTCCAAGCCTGAACCAGCATGTCCAATTTGGCATCAATATCGTAGAATGTGCAGCCATCAGGCGGATGTTCTGCGTATCCAGAAATGCGCGTAATCGTTGCCTTCAATCTACTTCTGGTTCCCAATAAAGTACGTAGATTTTCCATTGCAGCTTGCTGCGTTGCCTGCAGTCAATTCAAGTTGTTGTCCAAAGTAGTCAGTAGCACTTTTCCAATAGTGCGTACTAGTAATTACGTATGATGCCAAATATCAGTACGTAATTCCAAGAATGTGCAAATGCTACGTCGCCAGCAGCAAAAACACGACAAGACAAAACACGCCACTTTTCCAATAGTGCGCGCCGTTTATTACGTATGATGCCAAATACCGATACGTAATTCCAAGAATGTGCAAATGCTGCGTCGCCAGCAGCAAAAACACGACAAGACAAAACACGGCACTTTTCCAATAGTGCGCGCCGTTTATTACGTATGATGCCAAATATCAATACGCAATTCCAAGAATGTGTGAATGCTGCGTCGCCAGCAGCAAAAACACGACAAGACAAAACATGACACTTTTCCAATAGTGCGCGCTGTTTCCCAAAATCCAAAGTGAGTATTCAGTAGCAATGCCCAACGGCTCCGGCTCGCAGGACCAAATTTTATAATGAATAATTAAACATATCTTTATTTTATTTGAACTATATCAGCCAATTGCTGTTACACTCAACTTGTCCGTTCGTTTGCTTACTCAATACTAACATAATGTATCGACTTAACCGATAATTGATCTTGATAAAGCTGTTCATTCGCCGATAACAATTAAGGTTGCATATATACTAAAAAAATCCTAAATATGCTAAATAATGAAAAATGTGCTAAATAATGACAAATGGTTCCTCAACATCCCGGCCCCCCCTGAAACTCTGTTTCAGAATGTGGTAGGGCTGCAATTTTCGTGATGGGTCGTATAATCTCTCCAGAAACGACCTTGAGCTTAACTGCCCGTACTAATCCATCCTCTCCTGGGTACACCTCGATTACGCGTCCTAGATTCCATGTTGCTGGAGGCGTATTCGAATCCTTGATGAGTACAATGTTTTCAAGGGATATGCAAGGTTGTCTTCTTCAGGATCCCAGGGCCGTCCAAGTACCTTTGCTGTTGTTGCTGACCTGTTGACTCTATCACCTTGCACGGTGCTCAATCGTGTGCTATTTGAGATCCATTTTCCCAATTCCAATTGTACAACTAACTCAGTTTGAATGCCATTCAGTTCTTCCTCTGTCATGGCTCCTGTTAATACATCATCCACGTAGAAATCCTTAAGCAATATCTTGGCTGCTCTAGGAAACTCATGCTCGTGGTCCTTGGCGAGTTGCTCTAACACCCGGACTGCCAGGAATGGCGCAGACGCAGTCCCGTATTTAACTGTGCAGAGTCTGAAGTGCTGCAATGGTGCTGACGGATCTTCTTTCCATAATATTCGTTGGAAATCCTGATGTTTAGCTGCAACCTGAATCTGTCTAAACATCCTTACAGTATCAGCCGAAAATACAAAGTTGTGCATTCGAAACCTCATGCATACGTTGAACAGATTGCGTTGTATACATGGTCCAATGTGAAGCGCATCGTTAAGAGACCGGCCATCTTGGTCTTGATATGAGCCATCAAATACCACACGCAGCTTTGCACCTAGCACATAGCAAAACCTTCTTCGGAGTGGCGTCTTCTTCTACATCCACCTCCTTCATGTGGTCCAGTTGTATGTACTCCCTCATGAATTGTACATACCTTGATCGCAAAGCTGCATCCTTCATTAAACGACGTTCAACTGCCAAGAAGCGAGACTTGGCTCCATGAAAGGTGTCTGCGAACTCTGGGTTGTCCTGCTTGAACGGTAGCTCGACTATGTATCTCCCTTCAGCATTACGGGAGTGTGTTTGGACGAAATGAGTCTCCACTACATCATCTTCTGTATTTGCAGACGTGAACGATGGAACTTCCTCCAGTTCCCAAAACCGTTGCAACAATGTAATGATGACCATGGTAGCTAAGAGTGACGTAGTTGTAGTTGTAGTTGCTCCTCCCACTGTTGTGATGATCCATCCAAATATGGAATCGATGGCGATTGTGTTCCCCTGGGCATTACACAACTTATCTCCAGTAAGAACCGTCCAAATGTGATCGTTACCAATCAGAATGTCGATTGATGCGTTGGTATTGAATACGGCATCTGCTAGGGTGTGGCCGCTAAATATAGAGAGGTCTGCTGCGTTTATAGCTTCTCTCATCAGTGTCGAAGTAATGTTTCCAAGCACGTGCGCCTTGACCTCAAGCGATGCATCTGACACTCGCGACTTGATGTGTAGTGAACAGAGCCCTCTTGTCGTTTCTGCCTTGATTGATGAGATTCCAGATATGGAAATGCGAGAGTGTGAACGGGCCAGACCCAATGTCTGGATGCAGCGTTCCGAAACGTAGGACAACTCCGAGCCGCAGTCCAGTAGTATGCGGCAAACAACGTCTTGACCTCGAGAATTGCGCACATACACCTGCGCCGTTGGCAGTGTACTTCTCATATTTGCACCCTTGCCACATTTCGCAATGTTCATGGCGTTTTATTACCTCCTCTGACTCATCCTTCTGGTGCTGCTGTGGCTCACCCTTGTCCCTAGTGCTGCTTTGATCGAAATGCAAAAGTGAGTGATGTCGGCGCTTGCAATACTTACATGATGACTTCGATGTACAAGTGCTCACTCCATGACCAAGTCTCAAACAATTAAAACACATGTGTTTGGACTTTACAAAGTCATATCGTTGCTGAATAGATAGGTCCAAGAACTGGGTACATGTCATCAATGCGTGTTCCTTGTTGCACTTAGCACAGCGCTCTGAAGTAGCAAGTAACGCATGCGCGTTCCTGGTACCTCTGTCCTGTCTAGGCTTGCTGCTCGTCTGAGTTGCAGATTGGCTAAGCTCCAGCCGATCACAACGTGAATCCAGGAACTTGAGAAACTGCGTTATCGACGGATTAGCCATGTTTTGACTCTTCTCATACCATTCACGACGTGTGGTATCGTCAACCTTTGCGATGAGTAAGTAAATCAGCCAACAATCTCGATCCGTTTGTCCAGAAGCGTCTAATGCCAGAATTACAGTACCAGCTTCGTTTGTTAACGATCGAAGCGCTGCTGGGTTGTGATCCGCAACCTTGGGCAATCCAGTAAATGTATCCAACAACAAGTTGACCAAATAGCGAGGCTTCTCGTAACGCTCAACTAATGAATTCCAAGCTATTTCATAGTTGGCATCAGCTAAGGGCAGATGCTGGATAAGTTTTGCAGCTTCTTCTTTTAAACAAGACTTCAAGTGATGATACTTCTGAATGTTTGTCAACATCGTCTTGCTGTGAACGGCACTGTCAAATAGACCCTTAAACGCGTGCCATTCCTTATAGTCTCCATCGAATGGTGCGATATGAATCCGCGGCAGTTCCCAATCCTTCGTTGATGGTCCTGCGACTTGCTGTGAGCCTGACGATGACTCGTTATCCACCTGCTGCGGTAGCAGTCGTTGCATTATGCGCTCCATAGTCTCCATTTGCGTCTGCTGCATTTGTTGTATTTGCGTCTGAGATTGTTGCTGCATTTGTTGTATTTGCGTCTGAGATTGTTGCTGCATTTGTTGCAAAATACATTGGATGGTCGATTCATCCCTTTCCCCGAGCACATTAGATGTAGTATTGGCCTCTTCCAGTTTGCGGGGTTTGTACTCAGTGTGTAGTGCCTTAAGAAGGGCGTAAGCTCGAACAAAGCGCTCCTCGTATGCATTGTCACTTGCTGGATCCACATATCCCTGCGCATCTTCATATTTATAAAGTTCGTCGCCAAGATTGACAAACTGCTTCCAAGCCTGAACCAGCATGTCCAATTTGGCATCAATATCGTAGAATGTGCAGCCATCAGGCGGATGTTCTGCGTATCCAGAAATGCGCGTAATCGTTGCCTTCAATCTACTTCTGGTTCCCAATAAAGTACGTAGATTTTCCATTGCAGCTTGCTGCGTTGCCTGCAGTCAATTCAAGTTGTTGTCCAAAGTAGTCAGTAGCACTTTTCCAATAGTGCGCGCCGTTTATTACGTATGATGCCAAATATCAATACGCAATTCCAAGAATGTGTGAGTGCTGCGTCGCCAGCAGCAAAAACACGACAAGACAAAACATGGCACTTTTCCAATAGTGCGCGCTGTTTCCCAAAATCCAAAGTGAGTATTCAGTAGCAATGCCCAACGGCTCCGGTTCGCAGGACCAAATTTTATAATGAATAATTAAACATATCTTTATTTTATTTGAACTATATCAGCCAATTGCTGTTACACTCAACTTGTCCGTTCGTTTGCTTACTCAATACTAACATAATGTATCGACTTAACCGATAATTGATCTTGATACAGCTGTTCATTCGCCGATAACAATTAAGGTTGCATATATACTAAAAAAATCCTAAATATGCTAAATAATGAAAAATGTGCTAAATAATGACAAATGGTTCCTCAACATCCCGGCCCCCCTGAAACTCTGTTTCAGAATGTGGTAGGGCTGCAATCTTCGTGATGGGTCGTATAATCTCTCCAGAAACGACCTTGAGCTTAACTGCCCGTACTAATCCATCCTCTCCTGGGTACACCTCGATTACGCGTCCTAGATTCCATGTTGCTGGAGGCGTATTCGAATCCTTGATGAGTACAATGTTTTCAAGGGATATGCAAGGTTGTCTTCTTCAGGATCCCAGGGCCCTCCAAGTACCTTTGCTGTTGTTGCTGACCTGTTGACTCTATCACCTTGCACGGTGCTCAATCGTGTGCTATTTGAGATCCATTTTCCCAATTCCAATTGTACAACTAACTCAGTTTGAATGCCATTCAGTTCTTCCTCTGTCATGGCTCCTGTTAATACATCATCCACGTAGAAATCCTCAAGCAATATCTTGGCTGCTCTAGGAAACTCATGCTCGTGGTCCTTGGCGAGTTGCTCTAACACCCGGACTGCCAGGAATGGCGCAGACGCAGTCCCGTATTTAACTGTGCAGAGTCTGAAGTGCTGCAATGGTGCTGACGGATCTTCTTTCCATAATATTCGTTGGAAATCCTGATGTTTAGCTGCAACCAGAATCTGTCTAAACATCTTTACAGTATCAGCCGAAAATACAAAGTTGTGCATTCGAAACCTCATGCATACGTTGAACAGATTGCGTTGTATACATGGTCCAATAACCACGTTAAGAGACCGGCCATCTTGGTCTTGATATGAGCCATCAAATACCACACGCAGCTTTGCACCTAGCACCTAGCAAAACCTTCTTCGGAGTGGCGTCTTCTTCTACATCCACCTCCTTCATGTGGTCCAGTTGTATGTACTCCCTCATGAATTGTACATACCTTGATCGCAAAGCTGCATCCTTCATTAAACGACGTTCAACTGCCAAGAAGCGAGACTTGGCTCCATGAAAGGTGTCTGCGAACTCTGGGTTGTCCTGCTTGAACGGTAGCTCGACTATGTATCTCCCTTCAGCATTACGGGAGTGTGTTTGGACGAAATGAGTCTCCACTACATCATCTTCTGTATTTGCAGACGTGAACGATGGAACTTCCTCCAGTTCCCAAAACCGTTGCAACAATGTAATGATGACCATGGTAGCTAAGAGTGACGTAGTTGTAGTTGCTCCTCCCACTGTTGTGATGATCCATCCAAATATGGAATCGATGGCGATTGTGTTCCCCTGGGCATTACACAACTTATCTCCAGTAAGAACCGTCCAAATGTGATCGTTACCAATCAGAATGTCGATTGATGCGTTGGTATTGAATACGGCATCTGCTAGGGTGTGGCCGCTAAATATAGAGAGGTCTGCTGCGTTTATAGCTTCTCTCATCAGTGTCGAAGTAATGTTTCCAAGCACGTGCGCCTTGACCTCAAGCGATGCATCTGACACTCGCTACTTGATGTGTAGTGAACAGAGCCCTCTTGTCGTTTCTGCCTTGATTGATGAGATTCCAGATATGGAAATGCGAGAGTGTGAACGGGCCAGACCCAATGTCTGGATGCAGCGTTCCGAAACGTAGGACAATTCCGAGCCGCAGTCCAGTAGTATGCGGCAAACAACGTCTTAACCTCGAGAATTGCGCACATACACCTGCGCCGTTGGCAGTGTACTTCTCATATTTGCACCCTTGCCACATTTCGCAATGTTCATGGCGTTCGTCAGTGCTAATACTGTGCTAGCACCTGGTGCCTCATTTGACTCATCCTTCTGGTGCTGCTGTGGCTCACCCTTGTCCCTAGTGCTGCTTTGATCGAAATGCAAAAGTGAGTGATGTCGGCGCTTGCAATACTTACATGATGACTTCGATGTACAAGTGCTCACTCCATGACCAAGTCTCAAACAATTAAAACACATGTGTTTGGACTTTACAAAGTCATATCGTTGCTGAATAGATAGGTCCAAGAACTGGGTACATGTCATCAATGCGTGTTCCTTGTTGCACTTAGCACAGCGCTCTGAAGTAGCAAGTAACGCATGCGCGTTCCTGGTACCTCTGTCCTGTCTAGGCTTGCTGCTCGTCTGAGTTGCAGATTGGCTAAGCTCCAGCCGATCACAACGTGAATCCAGGAACTTGAGAAACTGCGTTATCGACGGATTAGCCATGTCTTGACTCTTCTCATACCATTCACGACGTGTGGTATCGTCAACCTTTGCGATGAGTAAGTAAATCAGCCAACAATCTTGATCCGTTTGTCCAGAAGCGTCTAATGCCAGAATTACAGTACCAGCTTCGTTTGTTAACGATCGAAGCGCTGCTGGGTTGTGATCCGCAACCTTGGGCAATCCAGTAAATGTATCCAACAACAAGTTGACCAAATAGCGAGGCTTCTCGTAACGCTCAACTAATGAATTCCAAGCTATTTCATAGTTGGCATCAGCTAAGGGCAGATGCTGGATAAGTTTTGCAGCTTCTTCTTTTAAACAAGACTTCAAGTGATGATACTTCTGAATGTTTGTCAACATCGTCTTGCTGTGAACGGCACTGTCAAATAGACCCTTAAACGCGTGCCATTCCTTATAGTCTCCATCGAATGGTGCGATATGAATCCGCGGCAGTTCCCAATCCTTCGTTGATGGTCCTGCGACTTGCTGTGAGCCTGACGATGACTCGTTATCCACCTGCTGCGGTAGCAGTCGTTGCATTATGCGCTCCATAGTCTCCATTTGCGTCTGCTGCATTTGCTGTATTTGCGTCTGAGATTGTTGCTGCATTTGTTGTATTTGCGTCTGAGATTGTTGCTGCATTTGTTGCAAAATACATTGGATGGTCGATTCATCCCTTTCCCCGAGCACATTAGATGTAGTATTGGCCTCTTCCAGTTTGCGGGGTTTGTACTCAGTGTGTAGTGCCTTAAGAAGGGCGTAAGCTTGAACAAAGCGCTCCTCGTATGCATTATTGTCACTTGCTGGATCCACATATCCCTGCGCATCTTCATATTTATAAAGTTCGTCGCCAAGATTGACAAACTGCTTCCAAGCCTGAACCAGCATGTTCAATTTGGCATCAATAGGATGTCATCAGGCGGATGTTCTGCGTATCCAGAAATGCGCGTAATCGTTGCCTTCAATCTACTTCTGGTTCCCAATAAAGTACGTAGATTTTCCATTGCAGCTTGCTGCGTTGCCTGCAGTCAATTCAAGTTGTTGTCCAAAGTAGTCAGTAGCACTTTTCCAATAGTGCGTACTAGTAATTACGTATGATGCCAAATATCAGTACGTAATTCCAAGAATGTGCAAATGCTACGTCGCCAGCAGCAAAAACACGACAAGACAAAACACGCCACTTTTCCAATAGTGCGCGCCATTTATTACGTATGATGCCAAATATCAATACGTAATTCCAAGAATGTGCAAATGCTACGTCGCCAGCAGCAAAAACACGACAAGACAAAACACGCCACTTTTCCAATAGTGCGCGCCGTTTATTACGTATGATGCCAAATATCGATACGTAATTCCAAGAATGTGCAAATGCTGCGTCGCCAGCAGCAAAAACACGACAAGACAAAACACGCCACTTTTCCAATAGTGCGCGCCGTTTATTACGTATGATGCCAAATATCAATACGCAATACCAAGAATGTGTGAATGTTGCGTCGCCAGCAGCAAAAACACGACAAGACAAAACATGGCACTTTTCCAATAGTGTGCGCTGTTTCCCAAAATCCAAAGTGAGTATTCAGTAGCAATGCCCAACGGCTCCGGCTCGCAGGACCAAATTTTATA
Source organism: Drosophila meridiana (assembly GCA_035045185.1). Classification (NCBI taxonomy): domain Eukaryota; kingdom Metazoa; phylum Arthropoda; class Insecta; order Diptera; family Drosophilidae; genus Drosophila; species Drosophila meridiana. The sequence goes on along the minus strand of JAWNPF010000195.1, from coordinate 129,320 downwards.
ATGAATAATTAAACATATCTTTATTTTATTTGAACTATATCAGCCAATTGCTGTTACACACTCAACTTGTCCGTTCGTTTGCTTACTCAATACTAACATAATGTATCGACTTAACCGATAATTGATCTTGATACAGCTGTTCATTCGCCGATAACAATTAAGGTTGCATATATACTAAAAAAATCAAAAATATGCTAAATAATGAAAAATGTGCTAAATAATGACAAATGGTTCCTCAACAGGCTGATTCCAGAAAATTAGGCTTAAAAACTGAGCTTAAATGTTCTGCAAATGCTTCAGCCTTCTCAAGATTGTTTCTGCAGCGTTGGCCGTTGCTGTCAGTAATTATGGTTGCTCTTCTGGCAGGTCTCTTTAGATCACTAGTGTATGGGTCAAGATTTCTTAGATAATCTGCCGTCGCTTCATTTTTAATTTCCCATAGTTTAATGTTTAATTCCTTTGCAGCCTTGTTGAAATTTCTTTTGTCTGTTGGGCTTCGAGTTATTTGCCATATTTTGCGAAGCCTTCTCTTAGTAGCTTTTTGAGCTCTTAGTTCTAGAGGTAGGATAGTTTGGCTACATAAATTTTCATCTGGTGGAGGTGTAAACATATGTCCAGCTACATGAATAGAGTTAGTCAATGTTTCAACTGCAGAGTCAATCTCTTCCCCTGTTCTTAGGGATATGTCTAGTCTCGTTTTCTGTTCAAGCCAATTTTTAAATGCGCTTATATTAGTTTTAGCATTAGTAATTCTATAAGGCTTTTGCTTGAAACTTACTGTAGAACCATATGTCAAAATACCTTTGGGTTTACTAGTCTCGATCCGCACCAGGGGTGTTTTGCGTTGTAGTCGCCTCCAGCAATAAACTGTCTACCGAGTCCTTGAAAAAGTGTGTTAAAATTATCTAACTTGCAAGGATATCTAGGTGGCACATACACTGCAGCAACAGCGGTGTTTGAATGCATACATTTTATTTGAATTGTTGCAACTTGCATTAAATTTGTGCTGATGCTGTCCAGAGTTTTATAAATAAGAGTATTTTTAACTATAACGGCACTTCCCCCTTGTGCTCGGCCAGATGGGTGATACGCATTTATAATATCATACCCTTTAATAACTATGTAATTTTTCTTTGTAAAGTGAGTTTCTGTTATTAATAATATATCAATGTTGTTGTTTTTAATGAATAAAGTTATTTCATTTCGATGATTGGAAAGCCCATTGGCATTCCATATTCCTATACGAAGATCTACTTGCATAATTTGTTTACTAGCAACATTATCATGTTGAGCAAGTTGGTTGTAAGTTCCGACTGTTTTATTAATAGCTGTTCAATTCTATATAATGCTGATTTTTCTAGTATTACAGTCTCACCTCTCAGTGCTTGTGCATAGCAAGCTTGATTTGTGTACATATTTTCGTGATTATGGTTTGTTGGAATGTTTAATGTTGGGCGGTTAGCCGATAATGCTGGCCTGCTATGGAGTAAGCTCGACTTTTTTTTGGTAATTTTCTGGTAGATTCTGCAGCCTTTGTAGCTGGCAGCGTGATTTTCTTGGCAGTTGGCGCAAGTAGCTGGTTCACTCTTTTCTTTAGGACAGTTAATACTTAGGTGATTCTCAGCACACTTAACACACTTGAACCGTTTGTTGCAGTATGTTTTGGTGTGTCCAAATTCTTGGCATCGGTAGCACTGCACCATGTCACTAACTTTCCTCGGTGGTTCTATTGTTACCATGACATTGTTAATATGTTTTATTTGATAGATCTCATGGTTGTTCTTATTCGGCTCTAGGTCTATAAAGAACATAGGTAGTGGTTCCTTAGTGATACGGCTCTTAAAATTTTGAATTCCTCTAACAGTATGGCCTTGCTGTTCAATAGAATGTTTAATTGTTTCAGTTTGTGTAGAGTGATGTATATTTTTGGCTACAACTCTAAATGCCCTCTCCTGTTTAAGCTGGAATGTGTGGTAATTAACTTTATCAATCTTCAATATTTTGATGATGTCCCTATATTTTTCAATATTTTTCACCGTCTCGTTGGGATTTATATGTAAATTCAGTGACATCTAGATATGGCTTAAGATATTTTAACAAACCATTTATATCACTGACATTGGACACAAAGATTGGTGGCGGCTTTTCAGGTGTTGTTGTGTTGTCGCTTTCCATTTCGTCATCCAATGTTGGGTTGAGAGTGGTGTCCTTCTCCGTATCTGCCAAGAGGGCAAAGTTGTTAGCCAAGCTAGAAGGTCTGTCTATGGCCATGACTTTTCTCACTAGATTTGGAGAGATCTCATTTTTTCGTTTCATTGCTCGTGGATTAGTAGGCACCTTTTGCCATGCTAAATGATTGTTTTCGCCGTCTTCCGACATACTCATTTGCTGCTTTGCAGTAGCAAAATTGCAGTCGTTTTCCACGCGACTGCTACTTAGCTATGAGTTTTTGTAATTAAGTTTTTGTTTTGTTTTAAGCACACAGAGTATTTTGTGGAAGAAAAATTTTGCACATTTGCATTTGACAAGCAGTGTTGCAAAACTGTAACTAGAATATGATTAGTTAAACTAGAATAAGGAACTAAGTTCGTTCAAATAATTCAATTGATCCTATTGTAAATATTCGTAGAACTCTATTTAGAGTTTGATTGCCATAACAATTTCATCATCAAGTATTAGCCAAAAACAATGCCGAGAGTGTGGCTTAACAGCGAGTAGTTTAGAGCCTGGCTGCGAAAAGAAATTTTTTGGCGCCAAATTTTTTGGATGAGCTTCGCTCCGATATTGCCAATGCAAAATATAGCCTTCTGATATAGGTTTCGATTCACCATTAAGGCATACGACAAAGATAACAACTGTTACGAAATTGATATAATAAATTGTTTATAAAATTAAGCCCTTAAAAGAAGGTAGAAAACATCAGCTTTTTTCCTACAACATTTAAGATTTTCTCGTAGTATCTCCCCACTAAAAACAGCTTTTTATTTTCTCAACAAAAGTTGGCAATACTGCTCAGCAGCATAGAAATTTCACCACGAGAAATCTCAATCCTGGTGCGATGCTGTTCGGCCGAACGCTCGAAGCGGAATAATTCTTCTTCGTGTGGGAGCCTAAGGTAACCGAGCTGAACATGTACGAAGTTGACTGGGAGCTCTGACTCAAATTCTGCGTGCTGAGCTATTTTGTTCAGATGTCCAGTCCATGTGTTGTATGATTAGTTATACTAATCATGAGTACAAGTTCGATACTTTACACTCAATATCATGTCCCAACCCCCTATTAACCCATCCGATTCCAAAAATCAGTTTAAAATTTATTATTCTCCGATGGAGAAACTATTAGATGCTAAGCTGATAAGATCAAATGCCACAATTTTATCTTAACCATAAGGCCGTGAAACGATAACTTCAAAACTAAATATTAAGTACTCCATTGGCTCACAGTTAAAACCAGTTAAGAATTGTAAAAAAATTTACGTTATATATTATTGCCTACTTCAAGTTGTTGAGCATAGTCTGCAGCCTACTTTAGAGGCTGCACAGGCTGGATATTATTTCCCCAATTCACAACTAGTTAACGAGTAATGGTTGAGTCAGCACATTTGCTGGATGCACCATAGGACTGCAAAACCATCGATAAATACTCCCCTCGATAGAATTCTCCTTCGATGGAATGAACCATCGATACTATCGATAGTTCCATCGAAAATTTGAAGTTCTTAGAAATAAATAAATCTTCAATAATTTCAATCATACATCCAGCACAAAACGATTCGTGCAATTTTGTATAAGAATACAATACAAAAGTAATCAGCTCCTTATGTGATGGTTGTATATCTGATAAAATATATATATTATTACATATGGATAAATATGTCAATCAATGCAAATAATTAAATTCTTTTTTATATGCTTCAAGCTGTTTTTATACCCTGAGCCCATTGAAAATGGGAAATCAGGGTATAATGATTTTGTTAAATATCTGTAACAGGCGGAAGGAGGCGTGTCAGACCCTACAAAGTATATATATTCTTGAACAGGGCGAAGAGCTGAGTCGATTTAGGCCTGTCCGTCTGTCTGTCCGTCCGTCCGTCAGTCGGTATGTTTGAACGCGTCGATTTCAGAACGTAGACGAGCTAGACAGCTGAATTTTTTTTTGTCCGTGTATAGCACACGCAGGTCAAATAAGGGGGCTATTGGGGGCGAGTAGGGCGTGGCATCAAAAATCTAAAAATCACGTAATCTCCGTATTCATTACACGCAACTACACAGCAATTTGAAGTCTCTAGCTCAAACGATGTACAAACCACGCCTTAAAAACACATTAAAATTATCGATAAATGCTCATAAAATCGAAATGGAATGAAATTATTTTATTTGAGATAAAAATGTAAAGATTATGTTTCTTACCATGATAAGAGTAGGTTATATATAGGGAAACGTCAGTTGGTTTGGAGATGCCAACTAGATAAAAACTATGGTGAAATTTAGATAATGTTTATTGATATATTTATTTATTTCTTTATTTCCAAATGATCTGAGTACTAGATTTAAATAATAAACAAAAAAGAGTGCTCTAGTCTAGACTGCTAGACTAGGGGATACCCTGAGCCACTGTTGCCAAATCAGCTTTTTTCCCGTCAAATCTGGATGTTTTGAAAGCCCAATTACGGGAAAAATTCCAAAACAGCGGGCAGCGGGAATTCTGGATTTTTTAAAAATATAAATTGCTTTTTTTCTGCTATTTCTACTGAACAATTTATCATTTTTGTGCGACTAATCGTATGTAAAATTTGGAGTTGTTTATTGTGTTTGAATTAAAAAGAAATTGTCCAGTGGTTCAGTTTTCGATAAACGAGAACTAGAATATGATTAGTTAAACTAGAATAAGGAACTAAGTTCATTCAAATAGTTCAATTGATCCTATTGTTAATGATTCGATAGAACTCTAGTTTACAGTTCGATTGCCATAACAATTTCATCATCAAATTGTTAGCCAAAAACAATGCCGAGAGTGTGGCTTAACAGCGAGGAGTTTAAAGCCTGGCTGCGAAAAGATATGGGCTCTGGAAATTCTCTGAAGCTCTGAAGCGGAACAAAATGCTCAAACATTATAAGAAATTTTTTGGCGCCAAAAATTTTGGATGAGCTCCACTCCGATATTGCCAATGCAAAATATAGCCTTCTGATATAGGTTTCGTTTCACCATGAAGGCATACGACAAATATAACAACTGTTACGAAATTGATATAATAAATTGTTTATAAAATTAAGCCCTTAAGAGAAGGCAGAAAACATCAGCTTTTTTCCTACAACATTTAAGATTTTCTCGTAGTATCTCCCCACTAAAAACAGCTTTTTATTTTCTCAACAAAAGTTGGCAACACTGCTCAGCAACATAGAAATTTCACCACGAGAAATCTCAATCCTGGTGCGATGCTGTTCGGCCGAACGCTCGAAGCGGAATAATTCTTCTTCGTGTGGGAGCCTAAGGTAACCGAGCTGAACATGTACGAAGTTGACTGGGAGCTCTGACTCAAATTCTGCGTGCTGAGCTATTTTGTTCAGATGTCCAGTCCATGTGTTGTATGATTAGTTATACTAATCATGAGTACAAGTTCGATACTTTACACTCAATATCATGTCCCAACCCCCTATCAACCCATCCGATTCCAAAAATCAGTTTCACATTTATTATTCTCCGATGGAGAAACTATTAGATGCTAAGCTGATAAGATTAAATGCCACAATTTGATCTTATCCATAAGGCCGTGAAACGATAACTTCAAAACTAAATATTCAGTACTCCATTGGCTCACAGTTAAAACCAGTTAAGAATTGTAAAAAAATTTACGTTATATGTTATTGCCTACTTCAAGTCTGCAGCCTACTTTAGAGGCTGCACAGGCTGGATATTTTTTCCCCAATTCACAACTAGTTAACGAGTAATGGTTGAGTCAGCACATTTGCTGGATGCACCATAGGGCTGCAAAACCATCAATAAATACTCCCCTCGATAGAATTCTCCTTCGATGGAATGAACCATCGATACTATCGATAGTTCCATCGAAAATTTGAAGTTCTTAGAAATAAATAAATCTTCAATAATTTCAATATACATCCAGCACAAAACGATTCGTGCAATTTTGTATAAGAATACTATAAAAAAGTAATCGGCTCCTTATGGGATGGTTGTATATCTGATAAAATATATATATTAATACATATGGATAAATATGTCAATCAATGCAAATAATTAAATTCTTTTTTATATGCTTCAAGCTGTTTTTATACCCTGAGCCCATTGAAAATGAGAAAACAGGGTATAATGATTTTGTTAAATGTATGTAACAGGCGGAAGGAGACGTGTCAGACCCTACAAAGTATATATATTCTTGAACAGGGCGACGAGCTGAGTCGATTTAGGCATGTCCGTCTGTCTGTCCGTCCGTCCGTCCGTCCGTCTGTCGGTATATTTGAACGCGTCGATTTCAGAACGTAAACGAGCTAGACAGCTGAAATTTTTTTTTATCCGTGTATAGCACGCGCAGGTCAAGTAAGGGGGCTATTGGGGGCGAGTAGGGCGTGGCATCAAAATTCTAAAAATCACGTAATCTCCGTATTCATTACACGCAACTACACAGCAATTTGAAGTCTCTAGCTCAAACGATGTACAAACCACGCCTTAAAAACACATTAAAATTATCGATAAATGCAACAGCAGCAGCAGCAGCAACAACAACAGCAGCAGCAACAACAGCAGCAGCAGCAACAACAGCAGCAGCAGCAACAGCAGGCAGCAACACATTCATAGTCCGAGCACGATAAGCTATCGAAAACCTATACGGAACTGAAACTCTATAAGGAGCCGACTGCGCATGGTGTTGCCGAACTGCCGACTTCGGGCGCCTGTATAGATTTCTCTCAGAGCAGCAAATTGCAGCAGCAGCAGCAACAACAGTAGCAGCATCAGCAGCAACAACAACAGCAGGCAGCAGCGACTAAGTCGCAGACCTCAAATGGCGTGCATTAGGGATGAGAGTGTATATAAAGAACAATAAATGATGAATGTAATATTAATGTGCATTTGAATTTATTAATTTCCCCTCTGTTTTTAAGAATTACAGACACAATTAAAACGTAAATAGAGACTAACACTTAAACTATTCATTTCATATTTAAATTTGAATTCAAATTGAGCTCTAATCGATATCGATTGATCGATATCGTAGAGAATGCTGCTCTGTTAACATAGCTCATGCAATTTAACAGTGCGGTCACAGAGTGTAAGTGTACACGGAATTTCTTTATGCTAGCAAAATCTTAGCTTAGCTTAGAGTGATTTGCAGCAAACTGAGTTCTATTTGATGGTAAATAAAATTATTTTGATTGGGTAAGTATTACTTTAGTTACCCACAAATTATAAAGCCGTATTAACAAAGTGATAAGAAACTCTTAGCTAAACAAGTAAGAAAACTCTAGTCGGAGGTGCCCGACTAGGAGATACCCTGAGCATTGCTTAATACGCTATATAGCTTGCATATAATATTAAATTTTGCAAAATTAAATTATAATTTTGAAATTTTATTCAACTAGAATGTATGTAAATCAAAAATAAATAATTAATTAAATAAATAAACAAATTATCAAAAAAAAAAAAGAAGATAAATAAACATCACCGCACCTGGACTCGAACCTGCATCTATTTACTACATATGTGACGTTAAAGCGCGTCATCTCAACTAGCGCGACCACCTCATGTTTATAGATTTAAGAAAAAAATTAAAAAAGTTACGCTGTTGTCACCGAGTTTCGAACTCGGGACCTTTCATATACGCGCTTTGCGTCTACCCACTACGCCACACCAGTAATGCGTTTCTTGTTGGCAAAACGCAAAGGAGTACTACAAAGCGATATGTCACATATACAAAACTAAAGAAGCTAAAGAAGCAGATCAATCGAAATTGTAATTCTTAGAATATGCTGAAATACGCGCATATAAACGTATGAGTATGTGTACATACAAAAACGGTGGTCTGTTTCAATGTATGCGTGTAAAGGGCGATATATGACAAATACAAAACTACAGAAGCGGCTGAAAATGCACAGAAGCGACTGTGCACATGCATAAGCAGACGCGCTTGCACGTTTCAATGTATGTGTATGTGTTAATGTTTTTTGCTGCGCGTCGCTGCTTGCCACGTGCGTGTGATAATTGGCTAAACGTTTTGTTTAATAAATCGCGATTGACTTAACGGAATTTGATGAAACTTTCAGCATATGATTTTATTGAATTGTTTACATTTTATAAAAATAATAATTTATTCACATGGTTATATTTGCAACAGACTCTCCATGAGTGGAGAAAGGGAGGGGAGGTTGCGTTAATTAGTAAAAAGAGCCGGTATCCAAAAAATAAAAAAATTGAAATTGCATAAAATTCACATTTATCTATATGCAAAATTTGAGGGGCCTAACTCTAAAGGTGTGGGAGATATAGTTTTATAAACTGTTTTCGATAAGGTTTAAAATCGATAACATTACAACAAAAATAGATATAGTTTTTTGGTAACAAACTTGACCTGCGCGTGCTATCCACGGACCCAACAAAAAAAAAATTCAAGTCTCTAGCGTGTCTAGATGCTTCAATTGACGCGTTCAAGTATATGGACGGACGGACAGACAGACAGACGCACAGGGCTAAATCGACTCAGCTCGTCGTCCTGATCAAGAATATATGTACTTTGTGGGGTCTGACACGCCTCCTTCTGTCTGTTACATACATTTAACAAAACCATTATACCCTGATTTCCCATTTTCAATGGGCTCAGGGTATAAAAATGACCACATCAATAATGTATCTGGAATAGTGCCCAATAAAGCAGAGTTTTTCTTAAATATTTTAATAAATAGAAAAACCAGCTAAATCTGGTTTGCGCCAACGTAATTGAATTCATCGCGGAAAATGTCTATTGATCTTAATGTATATTATTTTAGGTAGGCAATTTGCGGTTAACAGTGCCAAAATAAAAAGAACTTCCATAAGAACTGCAGTATATGAAAACCGTAATATCGAAATAAAATTGAATTCAATCAATGGCATTACATAACTTTACAAAGTGCAACTGACAAATAAGTTCCATAAATTTTAGACGTTCAAATATTGCATGTTGTGAAATTTTTATCCGTATTAGGTCAAGCTTGGGATTATATAAAAAAATTTCAGTGCTAGAAAAAAAGCCAACAATTATATATAAGTTTCAAGCTATTTACAATTCCAATATCTGAAATCAACAACAATAATGTATATCTAAAATACTGTCCAATGCTCGAACTATATCGTTGTGTTAACGGTTTTTTATCACACGATATTTATATGTAAATGTAATCGATAGTAAGTAAACTATCATTTTAACATGTTGACGATAGTTCATAGCTATTAAAAGCTCATTTCTAAGAAACTGCTCACTTGGCATTGTAGCTGTAAATTAGCGCCATCTACCGTGCACTATCCAAAATAGAAATCTACAAATCTGAGTGTGCTGTGCATAATCTTTTTGTTCTGTCATTTGTTTTTTGGTACTTAGTGATTGAAAGCAAACAGTGAAAAACAAATTTATGAATCGTTTTCATAAATTTGTTTTTTCACTGTTTGCTTTCAATCACTAAGCACCAAAAAACCAAAATTCAAAAAAAAAAACGAGCAATTTAAATTATTCACTTCAATGGATGGACCATTCAAAACGCAGCTATCGGAGGATTCGGTCAAAGAGCTCGGCCGGAGGCGGGAGCGATGGAGACGCGCCAAATTTACGCCACAGCAGCTGCAGGAATTGGAGGCTCTCTTTGAAGAAACACATAAGTCCGAAGCCGTTCTGTGCGAGGAGGTAGCGAGGCGCATTAGTCTCAGCGAAAAACGCAAGCAGGTGAATCAATTAGGCCGACCAGCCAGGCCTTAATGGCGTCCCTCGCTGAATGTGCATAAATTGTGCATTTCTGAGGATCATAAATGATCGTACACGGCATAACTAGAACTTTTCCCATTTTTATATGTATTATTCAAATTGATTGCAGGATATTATCTAATAGGGGAAACAGGAATTTATAAAGTCCTGATGAGTAGAAGAACTTATTTTATTTGAGCTAGAAATGAATAGAATATGTTTCTTACCATGATAAGAGTAGGTTATATATAGGGAAAGGTCAGTTGGGTTGGAGATGCCAAATAGATAAAAACTATGGTGAAATTTAGATAATGTTTATAGATATATTTATTTATTTCTTTATTTCCAAATGATCTGAGTACTAGATTTAAAAAATAAACAAAAAAGAGTGCTCTAGTCTAAACTGCTCGACTAGGGGATACCCTGGGCCCTGTGAAGTGATAAATATTAAATCATTCTACGTTTTTTTTTATGCATGCATACAAACAACACATACACACACATATGCACGCATGCATAAGCGCGCGCTCTGCCAACTGCGCAGTTGACTCAGCGACTGCGCTTGGGCAGCAATGTGGGCATTACTATGGGAACTTAATTGTTTAATAACTTTTCTTAGCGATGGACTAACTGCATCAAACTTTTACAACTTATTAATGGCATTTATATGTGTGTATTTTTATCAAAAATCTCTAGTATTTGATTTCCGCTTTTGCCAAATAAGGGGGCTATTGGGGGCGAGTAGGGCGTGGCATCAAAAATCTAAAAATCACATAATCTCCGTATTCATTACACGCAACTACACAGCAATTTGAAGTCTCTAGCTCAAACGATGTACAAACCACGCTAAATGCTCATAAAATCGAAATGGAATGAGTTATCGGAAAAATTTTATAAACTTGTGCAGCGTATGGTATTATCGAGAATTCATGTAAAATTTCAAGTCTCCACAGTGTGAACTTAAAGATATCTCAGCGTTCACAAGGACGGACGGACAGGGCTATATCGACTCGTCTTGTCGCGCTGATCAAGAATATATATACTTTATATATGTTACATACAGTTTCACAAAACCATTATACCCTAATTTCGCATTTTCAATGGGCTCAGGGTATAAAATGGGAGAATTCTCCATACCATATATCATATTATTCGTAGAGTTTTCTCAGTTATAGTTTCTATATTGGAAGCAGTCCAAAGATTCAGTTGCATCATAGATCTAACTTTATTATCTCAAAACTCATCCAAAGCTTATACCAGCCAGAGTTCTCTATCTATCTATCTATATCTATATATATCTATATATATATCTCTCTCTCTCTCAACTATCCATTCCGAGTTATTTTACTATGGAATTTGTATTGCAGGTTTGGTTCCAGAACAGGCGCAGAAAGTGGCAGAAGCAACGGCTGCAGCTGCTGCAAAGCGAAGGCAGTGGCTCGAATAGGCCGACAGAAAATGGGACGACGGCCAACGACGACAATGGCAACAGTCATTTATCGACAGGCAACACGGATGCAATGATCGGGAGTGATGTGGGCATCAATGAGGCGCCATCACTGGCCAATGGACAAGACGCGAGCAGTCTTACCATGATGCATCCGGCTTTCCAGCAACAACAGCAGGCAGCAACACATTCATAGTCCGAGCACGATAAGCTATCGAAAACCTATACGGAACTGAAACTCTACAAGGAGCCGACTGCGCATGGTGTTGCCGAACTGCCGACTTCGGGCGCCTGTATAGATTTCTCTCAGAGCAGCAAATTGCAGCAGCAGCAGCAACAACAGTAGCAGCATCAGCAGCAACAACAACAGCAGGCAGCAGCGACTAAGTCGCAGACCTCAAATGGCGTGCATTAGGGATGAGAGTGTATATAGAGAACAATAAATGATGAATGTAATATTAATATGCATTTGAATTTATTAATTTCCCCTCTTTTTTTAAGAATTACAGACACAATTAAAACGTAAATAGAGACTAACACTTAAACTATTCATTTCATATTTAAATTTGAATTCAAATTGAGCTCTAATCGATATCGATTGATCGATATCGTAGAGAATGCTGCTCTGTTAACATAGCTCATGCAATTTAACAGTGCGGTCACAGAGTGTAAGTGTACACGGAATTTCTTTATGCTAGCAAAATCTTAGCTTAGCTTAGAGTGATTTGCAGCAAACTGAGTTCTATTTGATGGTAAATAAAATTATTTTGTTTGGGTAAGTATTACTTTAGTTACCCACAAATTATAAAGCCGTATTAACAAAGTGATAAGAAACTCTTAGCTAAACAAGTAAGAAAACTCTAGTCGGAGGTGCCCGACTAGGAGATACCCTGAGCATTGCTTAATACGCTATATAGCTTGCATATAATATTAAATTTTGCAAAATTAAATTATAATTTTGAAATTTTATTCAACTAGAATGTATGTAAATCAAAAATAAATAATTAATTAAATAAATAAACAAATTATCAAAAAAAAAAAGAAGATAAATAAACATCACCGCATCTGGACTCGATGCGTACTACATATGTGACGTTAAAGCGCGTCATCTCAACTAGCACGACCACCTCATGTTTATAGATTTAAGAAAAAAATTAAAAAAGTTACGCTGTTGTCACCGAGTTTCGAACTCGGGACCTTTCATATACGCGCTTTGCGTCTACCCACTACGCCACACCAGTAATGCGTTTCTTGTTGGCAAAACGCAAAGGAGTACTACAAAGCGATATGTGACATATACAACACTAAAGAAGCTAAAGAAGCAGATCAATCGAAATTGTAATTCTTAGAATATGCTGAAATACGCGCATATGAACGTATGAGTATATGTACATACAAAAACGGTGGTCTGTTTCAATGTATGCGTGTGAAGGGCGATATATGACACATACAAAACTACAGAAGCGGCTGAAAATGCACAGAAGCGACTGTGCACATGCATAAGCAGACGCGCTTGCACGTTTCAATGTATGTGTATGTGTAAATGTTTTTTGCTGCGCGTCGCTGCTTGCCACGTGCGTGTGATAATTGGCTAAACGTTTTGTTTAATAAATCGCGATTGACTTAACGGAATTTGATGAAACTTTCAGCATATGATTTTATTGAATTGTTTACATTTTATAAAAATAATAATTTATTCACATGGTTATATTTGCAACAGACTCTCCATGAGTGGAGAAAGGGAGGGGAGGTTGCGTTAATTAGTAAAAAGAGCCGGTATCCAAAAAATAAAAAAATAGAAATTGCATAAAATTCACATTTATCTATATGCAAAATTTGAGGGGCCTAGTTCTAAAGGTGTGGGAGATATAGTTTTATAAACTGTTTTCGATAAGGTTTAAAATCGATAACATTACAACAAAAATAGATATAGTTTTTTGGTAACAAACTTGACCTGCGCGAGTTATGCCATCAGCATCACTTCCCAAAGTGTCAACTGACACCATAACAGCAGCGGCACTTCCAATAGCAATAGTTGATACGAAAGGCTTGCAATCTTCCTTAATGTAGCCAAGACCAGAAGTGTCATATAATTGGAGACACTTTTGTAAACATAAATAAGTATCGCAGCCCAGCTGCATAAGATAAACACTTTTGTAAACATAAATGAGCTTCGCAGCTCAGCCGCATAAGATAAGCAAACTTCAACCCAGCATACCCAATATTGTAAACACAAACAATTATAGCCAGAAAATGGTATAAGAATCCTCTTAGAATTGAGTAAGAAAACAGTTGTATTATTGATTTCAAATAAAGAACATGTATTGAACTGTATAAAGGGAATACATAATTGGCGCAGCCGGTAAACGGAGTAACATAATTCGAGACGTTTTTGTGAAATCTTATAAAAGTGAACAAAAATAATAATCGAAGTTACAAAATCCAAAACGTTTTTGTGAAATCTTATAAAAGTGAACAAAAACAAGAAACGGAGTAACGAAATTCAAAATTTTTGTGAAATCTTATAAAAGTGAACAAAAATAAGAAACGGAGTAACGAAATTCGAAAATTTTTGTGAAATCTTATAAAAGTAAACAAAAATAATAATCGGAGTTACAAAATTCGAAAAAAAAAAGGTTTTGTGAAATCTTATAAAGTGAACAAAACTGAAAAAGAATTAACTATTAACAACAATAACAAATAATAATTGTGGAAACTTTGGATATTATCCAAGCAAACGAAACAATTAATCAAATTAATTCGAAAGAAGTGAATAATACAATTCAATAAAATGGAAAATCAACAACAAATATTTGAAATGCAGCAATGCATTCAATTATTAACGAATGTAATCATCGCAAGAGAAGGTGAAGGAAGAAACCCAATTACAAATCAAAGAAACTGCATCGAGAAGGAAACGAGATACCTACCAACATTCAATGGGCAGGATGGAACTTTACATGGATTCGTGTCTGCAGTGGACCAGATCATGGAGGAGTACGATGACAACGACCAGGTCTTCACTGTTATTTTCAACACCAAAATACAAGGTCAGGCTAGAACTATGCTTAATATTAACCCACCAGCAAATTGGACGGAATGTAAACATCGTTTGAGACATCATTATAGACCAAGAACGGATCAGATGGGATTAACTAGGAAAATCAATAACTTAAGAGTAACAAGTGTAAGAGACCTTGATAACAAAATAAGAACAATCGTTGAGGAAATTACTGATTTTTCGGTCTTTGAAAATAATAGTAGATTAGTTGACATTTTAAGTGGATTATTAATTCAAAGAGTTAAAGAATTAGCATGTGGTCCGATGGCAATTGCCTTAATGAACAAAACAACTTTAACGGATTTAAGAAATGAACTTTCTAATTTCGTTGGTCTAAATTTTGGAAATTTGAATCAAAAATTATTAATAAAAAATGACAATAATTATCCATCAAAATATAATAACAGACAATTCAACCAGAACTCAAGACAAGACACAGACAACAGAAATTACAACGAAAATAATCAAACATATAATAATTACCAAAGACAAGACCGGCAACAGAATAGCCAAATAGTTAGAAATAATCAACAACAAAGTCAGAACGTAAGACAAAATCAGAATTTTAACAGACAATACAGTCAGAACATAAGACAACCCCAAAATTTTAGCAGACAACAAAGCCATAACATAAGACAAAATCAATATTTTAATAGACAAATAAGTCAGAATATTCGACAAAATTATCAGCAACCACAACCAGAAGCAATGAGTGTAGACAATTTAAATGATGAAGAAGCAAATAATAATTCAAATTACGAAAATAAACAAGAAGTGTTTTTTACCAACTAGCCTCGGAAAAAAGAAAAGTTTTTATTAGGGGAACTATAGAGGGGGATACTTTTCTAATTTTAGTAGATACTGGATCTACTATAAGTATATTGAACACTAAAAATATATGTAACTCAAAGTATAAAATAATCGAAAAATTTTCAAAAGCTATTTACACTATTAATGGAAATATAAAAAATGACAGTTATTTAGTTAAAACAAAAGTACCAAGCGAATTCAAATATGCAGATTGTGCAAGAATAAGATGGGTAGCTATGTCCTTGGAAAAATCATATGATTTTCTATTGGGCATGGATTTTATCCAAAGAAATTTTGAAAATATTGATTTTAAAAACGAAATAATTAAGCTTTGCAATGGAGTCGAAATTCCATTCCTTTCCAAATTATCAGAAGATGTTTGTGTAATGGAAGTAGGCGAAATTGATGACTTCAAGCTAGAAGGGCTTAATGCGGAGGAAGCACAGATAGTAAAAAATCTTACGAAAAAATATGATAAACTATATTTTAAGGAGGGTGATCAGTTAACTAACACTAATACAATAGTTCACAATATTAAAACCACAACAGATCAACCCATAAATTCAAAGCTCTATAGAGTTTCTCCAAAATATGAAGAAGAAATAAGAAAACAAATAATAGAAATGGAAAAAAGTGGAATAATAAGAAAAAGTAAAAGTAAATATAGATCTCCTATATGTGTAGTTAAGAAAAAAATTGATAATTCAGGAATTCAAAAATATCGTATCTGTGTAGATTATAGAAGATTAAACCAAGTAACCGTTTCAGATAAGTATCCAATACCTATTATGGACGCTGTATTAGATAAACTTGGTAAAGCCCAATATTTTACTACACTTGATTTAGCGAAAGGCTATCATCAAATATTAATGGCAGAAGTTGATATAGAAAAAACAGCCTTTATAACACCAATGGGATTATATGAATATGTTAGAATGCCATTTGGATTAAAAAATGCTCCAGCTACATTCCAACGTTTAATGAATGAAATATTGAGGGATTATATAAACAAAATTTGTGTGGTATATCTTGATGATATTTTAATTTTTTCAACAACACTTGAAGAACACAAAATTGCTCTAGAAAAAATTTTCAAAGTACTTAGAAATCATAATTTGAAAATACAACCAGATAAATGTTCGTTCATGAAAAAACATACCGAATATTTGGGTCATATTCTCACAAAAGAAGGGTTCAGACCAAATCCAAGAAAAATAGAAGCAATAAAAGAAATTCCATTACCAAAAACGGAAAAACAATTAAAAGGATTTTTAGGCATGACAGGATTCTATAGAAAATTTATTAAAGACTATTCCAAAATAGCTTACCCAATGATAAGATATTTATAAAAAGGGGTATCAATTAATACAAATGATCCACAATTTATAGATGCATTTGAAAATCTTAAAGCGCTCATAAGTTCACACCCAATATTAAAATATCCAGAATTTGACAAACCATTTACAATTACTACAGATGCCAGTGATTTTGCAATAGGTGCAGTTTTATCTCAACAGGGACAACCAATTGGTTATGTTTCAAGAACACTTAATAAACATGAGAAAAATTATAGTACAATTGATAAAGAATTTTTGTCCATTATACATGCAGTAAATTATTTTAAACACTATTTGATTGGAAATAAATTTCAAATTATAACAGATCATGCTCCTATAAAATACTTAAATTCAAAATTCAAAGGAAAAGAGATGACAGCTAGACATCAAAGATGGATTTTAAAGTTACAGGAATTTGATTATGATATTATATATTTAAAAGGTAAAGATAATAAAGTAGCAGATTTTTTAAGCAGACAGCAGACAGCACAATTAATCAATACAGAAAATAAAGAAGAATCAAATTTTGATATAACAAATACACAACATTCAGCAGATGAAGAGGAATTGACTCATTTTTATATAAAAAATGATATTGTTAATAAATATAAAACTCAAATATTAATTACCTACTCAGCAACAGATAATATTCGTATATACCATGGAAGAAAAATAATTGAAGTAAATCCAGCAGATACAGAAAATGAGATTGAAATAAAATTACAAAATAATATAGAGAAAGGAACAGTAGGAATTTTTTCAGAAGTACCAGACTCAGAATATCATAAAATACAATGTATATTAATCAACATTTTTTCTCACTCAAAAAATATAAAATTTTTAAAATGTACAAAAAGAGCACAAGAAATTTCAACAGAGGAAGAATTACATAAACAAATTTCAATTTACCATTCAAAAGATTCATTACACAGTGGTATAAGCGAAACATTCAATTCACTAAAAGACAAAATCTATTTTCCAAAGCTAAGGGAACATATTCAATTAATAATAGCAAATTGCAGAAAATGCAAAGAAATTAAGTATGATAGGAAACCAATAAAACCAAACTTTCAATTTACAGAAACACCAGATACAAAAAACCAAATTATACATTTAGACATATTTCACATAAAACACAAATCGTTTGTTACAATCATAGATAAACTTACAAAATTTGCAGTTGCTTATAATATTATAGATAGAAATTGGCGAGCAAAGATGCAAATTATGATAGAACATTTTGCAAAATTTAATAAACCACAGAAAATAATAATGGATAATGAGTTTAGATCAGAACATATAATACAGTTTTTATACCCTGAGCCCATTGAAAATGGGAAATCAGGGTATAATGGTTTTGTTAAATATATGTAACAGGCAGAAGGAGGCGTGTCAGACCCCACAAAGTATATATATTCTTGATCAGGGCGACGAGCTGAGTCGATTTAGCCCTGTCCGTCTGTCTGTCTGTCCGTCTGTCCGTCCGTCCGTCCGTCCGTCCGTCTGTCCGTATGTTTGAACGCGTCGATCTCAGAACGTAGACGAGCTAGACAGCTGAAATTTTTTTTGTAGGTCCGTGTATAGCACGCGCAGGTCAAGTTTGCTTCGTATGAACGATAACTATTTTTGTTGTAGTGTTATCGATTTTAATGCTTATCGAAAATAAGTTTTTAAGGTGTAGTTTGTACATTGTTTGAGCTAGAGACTTCAAATTTGCTGTGTAGGTGCGTGTAATGAATACAGAGATTACGTAATCTTTAGATTTTTGATGCCACGCCCCATTCGCCGCCAATAGTCCCCTATTTGTAAAAAGCGTAAATCAAATACTAGAGACTTGTGCTTTGGCAAATACACACATATAAATGCCATTAATAAGTTGTGAAAGTTTTATGCAGTTAGTCCATCGCTGAGGAAAGTTATTAAGCAATTAAGTCGCTGCGTCAACTGCGCAGTTGGCAGAGCGCGCGCCTATGCGTGCGTACGTATGTATGTATGCGTGTGTTTATGTTGTTTTTATACATGCTTAAAAAGAGCATAGAATGATATGATATTTGGCTCACAGGGCTCAGGGTATCTCCTAGTCGAGCAGTCTCGACTAGAGCACTCTTACTTGTTAAACAATGAAAATATTTCAATACATTATACTAAACCCAATTCACATACAGGAAACGCTGATATTGAAAGATTACATTCTACACTAATTGAGATAATAACAGGAATAGATAATAATGAACTATCTATTGAATCTAAAATTCAATTAGCAATAATAGCTTACAATAAACGTTATCATTCAACAATAAAATGTACACCGAATTATGCTAAAGACACAGAAGATGCACATAAATTAAAAATGACTATCGAGGAAGGTAAGAAAATGATTATAAACAAAAGAAATGATACAAGAGAAGAATACAATGAACAAAGACATAAGGGTCCAATTAAAAACTATAAAAGAGTCAGACATAAGGATGAGCCTTATTTTAGATATGCAGAGTTAAAAAACATTCATCTAAGTAACATTAAAAGACCGTTAAAACAGGAAATTAACAACCCCAACGAAAATAACCCAAATTGATAGCAGATTTGACAAAGATTTTTTTTCTTTCTTTATTTCCCAGATATTAATCATGTTAGCCATCATTATAACCAGGTTCAATACAGTACAGACAAGATTACAAATGGAACCGATATTAGTAAGTGCAGGTTATGCACCCATACAGATTCATCAAACCGAAATAGTAAATGAAACAATAATTATATTACACATCATTAACATAAACCCACTTCAAAATATTATAAAACAGATAGAAACAATCATAAGAACAGCTAATATTACAGACAGTGAGGAATTATTTGCAGAAATCAAATTAATAAAGGCAAAGATTAAATCCATTACACCTTTTAGCAGAAATAAAAGAGGACTTATAAATATAGCAGGAACAGCATATAAATGGTTGTTTGGACTAATGGACGACGAAGACAGGACGGATATATTAGAACATCTTGATATAATTGACCAAAATAATCATAACATAATAAATAATTTGAACCAACAAATAATAATAAACTCACATTTCAACGACACAATTCATAGTTTAGCAGAAACAATTAAGCATGACCGAATAATTATTAACGAAACACTTACAAGCATAAATGATCAAAATAAAAGAATTTTAATGAAAATCCTATACAATGACCAAATGCAGAAATTAAAAAATATTGAGTATAAAGTAAATTACATTCAAGAAAATATAGCCTCTGCAAAGAATAATATAATTTTACCAGAAATTTTATCAGAAGAAGAAATAAACAAATTTGATATTGATTTTTATAAATTAAAATTAATTCGTATGGGTATTTTAAAATACAAAAATAATTGCATAATTATAGCAATAAAAATTCCGAAAAATTATATAAGTGTAGATGTTAAGTTACTGATCCCAATGCCTAACACAGATTATATACAAATCGACCAAGAAAATTTATTAATTATAGAAATTAATAATAAGACATTGGAATATAAACCAAACACAATATTAAAGGAACTTAAACTAAGTAAGAGTTGCACTACTACCAATAGTTGTAAATTTATATTTAATAACATCACAAGTATTGAAGAAATAGATGACGACACAATAATAATAAAAAATGCCAGAAAAGAAAAACTACATCAAAACTGTGACAAAAGAAATATTATATTAAATGGAAATAACCTCATACAATTTGGAAATTGTAAAATACAAATTTTAAAAGAAACATTTTCTAACGAAAAAATAGAATTTTATGAAAAATTTTTTTTATCCCACAGAATTATTAAATCAAACCTACAAAAACACTATTAATTTCGATCATTTAACAATAAAAAACTTTGAAAATTTAAAAGAAATCACAGAATTGAAATATGAAAAAAAAGTAACAAATAGTATTATGTTAATTTTTTTAATCATTTTTATATTTTTTATCATTTATATATACTTACGTTGCAAAATGCAAAATATTAACATTAATTTAAAAAGAATTCAGGAGAATTCATACTCTAAGAGGGGAGGAGTTATGCCATCAGCATCACTTCCCAAAGTGTCAACTGACACCATAACAGCAGCGGCACTTCCAATAGCAATAGTTGATACGAAAGGCTTGCAATCTTCCTTAATGTAGCCAAGACCAGAAGTGTCATATAATTGGAGACACTTTTGTAAACATAAATAAGTATCGCAGCCCAGCTGCATAAGATAAACACTTTTGTAAACATAAATGAGCTTCGCAGCTCAGCCGCATAAGATAAGCAAACTTCAACCCAGCATACCCAATATTGTAAACACAAACAATCATAGCCAGAAAATGGTATAAGAATCCTCTTAGAATTGAGTAAGAAAACAGTTGTATTATTGATTTCAAATAAAGAACATGTATTGAACTGTATAAAGGGAATACATAATTCGCGTGCTATCCACGGACCCAACAAAAAAAAAATTCAAGTCTCTAGCGTGTCTAGATGCTTCAATTGACGCGTTTAAGTATATGGACGGACGGACAGACAGACAGACGCACAGGGCTAAATCGACTCAGCTCGTCGTCCTGATCAAGAATATATGTACTTTGTGGGGTCTGACACACCTCCTTCTGTCTGTTACATACATTTAACAAAACCATTATACCCTGATTTCCCATTTTCAATGGGCTCAGGGTATAAAAATGACCACATCAATAATGTATCTGGAATAGTGCCCAATAAAGCAGAGTTTTTCTTAAATATTTTAATAAATAGAAAAACCAGCTAAATCTGGTTTGCGCCAACGTAATTGAATTCATCGCGGAAAATGTCTATTGATCTTAATGTATATTATTTTAGGTAGGCAATTTGCGGTTAACAGTGCCAAAATAAAAAGAACTTCCATAAGAACTGCAGTATATGAAAACCGTAATCTCGAAATAAAATTGAATTCAATCAATGGCATTACATAACTTTACAAAGTGCAACTGACAAATAAGTTCCATAAATTTTAGACGTTCAAATTTTGCATGTTGTGAAATTTTTATCCGTATTAGGTCAAGCTTGGGATTATATAAAAAAATTTCAGTGCTAGAAAAAAAGCCAACAATTATATATAAGTTTCAAGCTATTTACAATTCCAATATCTGAAATCAACAACAATAATGTATATCTAAAATACTGTCCAATGCTCGAACTATATCGTTGTGTTAACGGTTTTTTATCACACGATATTTATATGTAAATGTAATCGATAGTAAGTAAACTATCATTTTAACATGTTGACGATAGTTCATAGCTATTAAAAGCTCATTTCTAAGAAACTGCTCACTTGGCATTGTAGCTGTAAATTAGCGCCATCTACCGTGCACTATCCAAAATAGAAATCTACAAATCTGAGTGTGCTGTGCATAATCTTTTTGTTCTGTCATTTGTTTTTTGGTACTTAGTGATTGAAAGCAAACAGTGAAAAACAAATTTATGAATCGTTTTCATAAATTTGTTTTTTCACTGTTTGCTTTCAATCACTAAGCACCAAAAAACCAAAATTCAAAAAAAAAAAACGAGCAATTTAAATTATTCACTTCAATGGATGGACCATTCAAAACGCAGCTATCGGAGGATTCGGTCAAAGAGCTCGGCCGGAGGCGGGAGCGATGGAGACGCGCCAAATTTACGCCACAGCAGCTGCAGGAATTGGAGGCTCTCTTTGAAGAAACACATAAGTCCGAAGCCGTTCTGTGCGAGGAGGTAGCGAGGCGCATTAGTCTCAGCGAAAAACACAAGCAGGTGAATCAATTAGGCCGACCAGCCAGGCCTTAATGGCGTCCCTCGCTGAATGTGCATAAATTGTGCATTTCTGAGGATCATAAATGATCGTACACGGCATAACTAGAACTTTTCCCATTTTTATATGTATTATTCAAATTGATTGCAGGATATTATCTAATAGGGGAAACAGGAATTTATAAAGTCCTGATGAGTAGAAGAACTTATTTTATTTGAGCTAGAAATTAATAGAATATGTTTCTTACCATGATAAGAGTAGGTTATATATAGGGAAAGGTCAGTTGGGTTGGAGATGCCAACTAGATAAAAACTATGGTGAAATTTAGATAATGTTTATTGATATATTTATTTATTTCTTTATTTCCAAATGATCTGAGTACTAGATTTAAAAAATAAACAAAAAAGAGTGCTCTAGTCTAAACTGCTCGACTAGGGGATAAACTGGGCCCTGTGAAGTGATAAATATTAAATCATTCTACGTTTTTTTTTATGCATGCATACAAACAACACATACACACACATATGCACGCATGCATAAGCGCGCGCTCTGCCAACTGCGCAGTTGACTCAGCGACTGCGCTTGGGCAGCAATGTGGGCATTACTATGGGAACTTAATTGTTTAATAACTTTTCTTAGCGATGGACTAACTGCATCAAACTTTTACAACTTATTAATGGCATTTATATGTGCAGCGTATGGTATTATCGAGAATTCATGTAAAATTTCAAGTCTCCACAGTGTGAACTTAAAGATATCTCAGCGTTCACAAGGACGGACGGACAGGGCTATATCGACTCGTCTTGTCGCGCTGATCAAGAATATATATACTTTATATATGTTACATACAGTTTCACAAAACCATTATACCCTAATTTCGCATTTTCAATGGGCTCAGGGTATAAAATGGGAGAATTCTCCATACCATATATCATATTATTCGTAGAGTTTTCTCAGTTATAGTTTCTATATTGGAAGCAGTCCAAAGATTCAGTTGCATCATAGATCTAACTTTATTATCTCAAAACTCATCCAAAGCTTATACCAGCCAGAGTTCTCTATCTATCTATCTATATCTATATATATCTATATATATATCTCTCTCTCTCTCAACTATCCATTCCGAGTTATTTTACTATGGAATTTGTATTGCAGGTTTGGTTCCAGAACAGGCGCAGAAAGTGGCAGAAGCAACGGCTGCAGCTGCTGCAAAGCGAAGGCAGTGGCTCGAATAGGCCGACAGAAAATGGGACGACGGCCAACGACGACAATGGCAACAGTCATTTATCGACAGGCAACACGGATGCAATGATCGGGAGTGATGTGGGCATCAATGAGGCGCCATCACTGGCCAATGGACAAGACGCGAGCAGTCTTACCATGATGCATCCGGCTTTCCAGCAACAACAGCAGGCAGCAACACATTCATAGTCCGAGCACGATAAGCTATCGAAAACCTATACGGAACTGAAACTCTACAAGGAGCCGACTGCGCATGGTGTTGCCGAACTGCCGACTTCGGGCGCCTGTATAGATTTCTCTCAGAGCAGCAAATTGCAGCAGCAGCAGCAACAACAGTAGCAGCATCAGCAGCAACAACAACAGCAGGCAGCAGCGACTAAGTCGCAGACCTCAAATGGCGTGCATTAGGGATGAGAGTGTATATAGAGAACAATAAATGATGAATGTAATATTAATGTGCATTTGAATTTATTAATTTCCCCTCTTTTTTTAAGAATTACAGACACAATTAAAACGTAAATAGAGACTAACACTTAAACTATTCATTTCATATTTAAATTTGAATTCAAATTGAGCTCTAATCGATATCGATTGATCGATATCGTAGAGAATGCTGCTCTGTTAACATAGCTCATGCAATTTAACAGTGCGGTCACAGAGTGTAAGTGTACACGGAATTTCTTTATGCTAGCAAAATCTTAGCTTAGCTTAGAGTGATTTGCAGCAAACTGAGTTCTATTTGATGGTAAATAAAATTAATTTGATTGGGTAAGTATTACTTTAGTTACCCACAAATTATAAAGCCGTATTAACAAAGTGATAAGAAACTCTTAGCTAAACAAGTAAGAAAACTCTAGTCGGAGGTGCCCGACTAGGAGATACCCTGTGCATTGCTTAATACGCTATATAGCTTGCATATAATATTAAATTTTGCAAAATTAAATTATAATTTTGAAATTTTATTCAACTAGAATGTATGTAAATCAAAAATAAATAATTAATTAAATAAATAAACAAATTATCAAAAAAAAAAGAAGATAAATAAACATCACCGCATCTGGACTCGATGCGTCTATACTACATATGTGACGTTAAAGCGCGTCATCTCAACTAGCACGACCACCTCATGTTTATAGATTTAAGAAAAAAATTAAAAAAGTTACGCTGTTGTCACCGAGTTTCGAACTCGGGACCTTTCATATACGCGCTTTGCATCTACCCACTACGCCACACCAGTAATGCGTTTCTTGTTGGCAAAACGCAAAGGAGTACTACAAAGCGATATGTGACATATACAAAACTAAAGAAGCTAAAGAAGCAGATCAATCGAAATTGTAATTCTTAGAATATGCTGAAATACGCGCATATGAACGTATGAGTATATGTACATACAAAAACGGTGGTCTGTTTCAATGTATGCGTGTGAAGGGCGATATATGACAAATACAAAACTACAGAAGCGGCTGAAAATGCACAGAAGCGACTGTGCACATGCATAAGCAGACGCGCTTGCACGTTTCAATGTATGTGTATGTGTAAATGTTTTTTGCTGCGCGTCGCTGCTTGCCACGTGCGTGTGATAATTGGCTAAACGTTTTGTTTAATAAATCGCGATTGACTTAACGGAATTTGATGAAACTTTCAGCATATGATTTTATTGAATTGTTTACATTTTATAAAAATAATAATTTATTCACATGGTTATATTTGCAACAGACTCTCCATGAGTGGAGAAAGGGAGGGGAGGTTGCGTTAATTAGTAAAAAGAGCCGGTATCCAAAAAATAAAAAAATAGAAATTGCATAAAATTCACATTTATCTATATGCAAAATTTGAGGGGCCTAGTTCTAAAGGTGTGGAAGATATAGTTTTATAAACTGTTTTCGATAAGGTTTAAAATCGATAACATTACAACAAAAATAGATATCGTTTTTTGGTAACAAACTTGACCTGCGCGTGCTATCCACGGACCCAACAAAAAAAAAAATTCAAGTCTCTAGCGTGTCTAGATGCTTCAATTGACGCGTTTAAGTATATGGACGGACGGACAGACAGACAGACGCACAGGGCTAAATCGACTCAGCTCGTCGTCCTGATCAAGAATATATATACTTTGTGGGGTCTGACACGCCTTCTTCTGTCTGTTACATACATTTAACAAAACCATTATACCCTGATTTCCCATTTTCAATGGGCTCAGGGTATAAAAATGACCACATCAATAATGTATCTGGAATAGTGCTCAATAAAGCAGAGTTTTTCTTAAATATTTTAATAAATAGAAAAACCAGCTAAATCTGGTTTGCGCCAACGTAATTGAATTCATCGCGGAAAATGTCTATTGATCTTAATGTATATTATTTTAGGTAGGCAATTTGCGGTTAACAGTGCCAAAATAAAAAGAACTTCCATAAGAACTGCAGTATATGAAAAACGTAATCTCGAAATAAAATTGAATTCAATCAATGGCATTACATAACTTTACAAAGTGCAACTGACAAATAAGTTCCATAAATTTTAGAAAAATTTTGCATGTTGTGAAATTTTTATCCGTATTAGGTCAAGCTTGGGATTATATAAAAAAATTTCAGTGCTAGAAAAAAAGCCAACAATTATATATAAGTTTCAAGCTATTTACAATTCCAATATCTGAAATCAACAACAATAATGTATATCTAAAATACTGTCCAATGCTCGAACTATATCGTTGTGTTAACGGTTTTTCATCACACGATATTTATATGTAAATGTAATCGATAGTAAGTAAACTATTATTTTAACATGTTGACGATAGTTCATAGCTATTAAAAGCTCATTTCTAAGAAACTGCTCACTTGGCATTGTAGCTGTAAATTAGCGCCATCTACCGTGCACTATCCAAAATAGAAATCTACAAATCTGAGTGTGCTGTGCATAATCTTTTTGTTCTGTCATTTGTTTTTTGGTACTTAGTGATTGAAAGCAAACAGTGAAAAACAAATTTATGAATCGTTTTCATAAATTTGTTTTTTCACTGTTTGCTTTCAATCACTAAGCACCAAAAAACCAAAATTCAAAAAAAAAAACGAGCAATTTAAATTATTCACTTCAATGGATGGACCATTCAAAACGCAGCTATCGGAGGATTCGGTCAAAGAGCTCGGCCGGAGGCGGGAGCGATGGAGACGCGCCAAATTTACGCCACAGCAGCTGCAGGAATTGGAGGCTCTCTTTGAAGAAACACATAAGTCCGAAGCCGTTCTGTGCGAGGAGGTAGCGAGGCGCATTAGTCTCAGCGAAAAACGCAAGCAGGTGAATCAATTAGGCCGACCAGCCAGGCCTTAATGGCGTCCCTCGCTGAATGTGCATAAATTGTGCATTTCTGAGGATCATAAATGATCGTACACGGCATAACTAGAACTTTTCCCATTTTTATATGTATTATTCAAATTGATTGCAGGATATTATCTAATAGGGGAAACAGGAATTTATAAAGTCCTGATGAGTAGAAGAACTTATTTTATTTGAGCTAGAAATGAATAGAATATGTTTCTTACCATGATAAGAGTAGGTTATATATAGGGAAAGGTCAGTTGGGTTGGAGATGCCAACTAGATAAAAACTATGGTGAAATTTAGATAATGTTTATTGATATATTTATTTATTTCTTTATTTCCAAATGATCTGAGTACTAGATTTAAAAAATAAACAAAAAAGAGTGCTCTAGTCTAAACTGCTCGACTAGGGGATAAACTGGGCCCTGTGAAGTGATAAATATTAAATCATTCTACGTTTTTTTTTATGCATGCATACAAACAACACATACACACACATATGCACGCATGCATAAGCGCGCGCTCTGCCAACTGCGCAGTTGACTCAGCGACTGCGCTTGGGCAGCAATGTGGGCATTACTATGGGAACTTAATTGTTTAATAACTTTTCTTAGCGATGGACTAACTGCATCAAACTTTTACAACTTATTAATGGCATTTATATGTGTGTATTTTTATCAAAAATCTCTAGTATTTGATTTCCGCTTTTGCCAAATAAGGGGGCTATTGGGGGCGAGTAGGGCGTGGCATCAAAAATCTAAAAATCACATAATCTCCGTATTCATTACACGCAACTACACAGCAATTTGAAGTCTCTAGCTCAAACGATGTACAAACCACGCTAAATGCTCATAAAATCGAAATGGAATGAGTTATCGGAAAAATTTTATAAACTTGTGCAGCGTATGGTATTATCGAGAATTCATGTAAAATTTCAAGTCTCCACAGTGTGAACTTAAAGATATCTCAGCGTTCACAAGGACGGACGGACAGGGCTATATCGACTCGTCTTGTCGCGCTGATCAAGAATATATATACTTTATATATGTTACATACAGTTTCACAAAACCATTATACCCTAATTTCGCATTTTCAATGGGCTCAGGGTATAAAATGGGAGAATTCTCCATACCATATATCATATTATTCGTAGAGTTTTCTCAGTTATAGTTTCTATATTGGAAGCAGTCCAAAGATTCAGTTGCATCATAGATCTAACTTTTATTATCTCAAAACTCATCCAAAGCTTATACCAGCCAGAGTTCTCTATCTATCTATCTATATCTATATATATCTATATATATATCTCTCTCTCTCTCAACTATCCATTCCGAGTTATTTTACTATGGAATTTGTATTGCAGGTTTGGTTCCAGAACAGGCGCAGAAAGTGGCAGAAGCAACGGCTGCAGCTGCTGCAAAGCGAAGGCAGTGGCTCGAATAGGCCGACAGAAAATGGGACGACGGCCAACGACGACAATGGCAACAGTCATTTATCGACAGGCAACACGGATGCAATGATCGGGAGTGATGTGGGCATCAATGAGGCGCCATCACTGGCCAATGGACAAGACGCGAGCAGTCTTACCATGATGCATCCGGCTTTCCAGCAACAACAGCAGGCAGCAACACATTCATAGTCCGAGCACGATAAGCTATCGAAAACCTATACGGAACTGAAACTCTACAAGGAGCCGACTGCGCATGGTGTTGCCGAACTGCCGACTTCGGGCGCCTGTATAGATTTCTCTCAGAGCAGCAAATTGCAGCAGCAGCAGCAACAACAGTAGCAGCATCAGCAGCAACAACAACAGCAGGCAGCAGCGACTAAGTCGCAGACCTCAAATGGCGTGCATTAGGGATGAGAGTGTATATAGAGAACAATAAATGATGAATGTAATATTAATGTGCATTTGAATTTATTAATTTCCCCTCTTTTTTTAAGAATTACAGACACAATTAAAACGTAAATAGAGACTAACACTTAAACTATTCATTTCATATTTAAATTTGAATTCAAATTGAGCTCTAATCGATATCGATTGATCGATATCGTAGAGAATGCTGCTCTGTTAACATAGCTCATGCAATTTAACAGTGCGGTCACAGAGTGTAAGTGTACACGGAATTTCTTTATGCTAGCAAAATCTTAGCTTAGCTTAGAGTGATTTGCAGCAAACTGAGTTCTATTTGATGGTAAATAAAATTAATTTGATTGGGTAAGTATTACTTTAGTTACCCACAAATTATAAAGCCGTATTAACAAAGTGATAAGAAACTCTTAGCTAAACAAGTAAGAAAACTCTAGTCGGAGGTGCCCGACTAGGAGATACCCTGTGCATTGCTTAATACGCTATATAGCTTGCATATAATATTAAATTTTGCAAAATTAAATTATAATTTTGAAATTTTATTCAACTAGAATGTATGTAAATCAAAAATAAATAATTAATTAAATAAATAAACAAATTATCAAAAAAATAAAGAAGATAAATAAACATCACCGCATCTGGACTCGATGCGTTATTTACTACATATGTGACGTTAAAGCGCGTCATCTCAACTAGCACGACCACCTCATGTTTATAGATTTAAGAAAAAAATTAAAAAAGTTACGCTGTTGTCACCGAGTTTCGAACTCGGGACCTTTCATATACGCGCTTTGCATCTACCCACTACGCCACACCAGTAATGCGTTTCTTGTTGGCAAAACGCAAAGGAGTACTACAAAGCGATATGTGACATATACAAAACTAAAGAAGCTAAAGAAGCAGATCGAAATTGTAATTCTTAGAATATGCTGAAATACGCGCATATGAACGTATGAGTATATGTACATACAAAAACGGTGGTCTGTTTCAATGTATGCGTGTGAAGGGCGATATATGACAAATACAAAACTACAGAAGCGGCTGAAAATGCACAGAAGCGACTGTGCACATGCATAAGCAGACGCGCTTGCACGTTTCAATGTATGTGTATGTGTAAATGTTTTTTGCTGCGCGTCGCTGCTTGCCACGTGCGTGTGATAATTGGCTAAACGTTTTGTTTAATAAATCGCGATTGACTTAACGGAATTTGATGAAACTTTCAGCATATGATTTTATTGAATTGTTTACATTTTATAAAAATAATAATTTATTCACATGGTTATATTTGCAACAGACTCTCCATGAGTGGAGAAAGGGAGGGGAGGTTGCGTTAATTAGTAAAAAGAGCCGGTATCCAAAAAATAAAAAAATAGAAAATGCATAAAATTCACATTTATCTATATGCAAAATTTGAGGGGCCTAGTTCTAAAGGTGTGGGAGATATAGTTTTATAAACTGTTTTCGATAAGGTTTAAAATCGATAACATTACAACAAAAATAGATATCGTTTTTTGGTAACAAACTTGACATGCGCGTGCTATCCACGGACCCAACAAAAAAAAAATTCAAGTCTCTAGCGTGTCTAGATGCTTCAATTGACGCGTTTAAGTATATGGACGGACGGACAGACAGACAGACGCACAGGGCTAAATCGACTCAGCTCGTCGTCCTGATCAAGAATATATATACTTTGTGGGGTCTGACACGCCTTCTTCTGTCTGTTACATACATTTAACAAAACCATTATACCCTGATTTCCCATTTTCAATGGGCTCAGGGTATAAAAATGACCACATCAATAATGTATCTGGAATAGTGCTCAATAAAGCAGAGTTTTTCTTAAATATTTTAATAAATAGAAAAACCAGCTAAATCTGGTTTGCGCAAACGTAATTGAATTCATCGCGGAAAATGTCTATTGATCTTAATGTATATTATTTTAGGTAGGCAATTTGCGGTTAACAGTGCCAAAATAAAAAGAACTTCCATAAGAACTGCAGT
The DNA here is from genome assembly GCA_035045185.1 of Drosophila meridiana. NCBI lineage: Eukaryota > Metazoa > Arthropoda > Insecta > Diptera > Drosophilidae > Drosophila > Drosophila meridiana. Next base: position 98,515 of record JAWNPF010000195.1, on the reverse strand, counting down.
ATATGAAAAACGTAATCTCGAAATAAAATTGAATTCAATCAATGGCATTACATAACTTTACAAAGTGCAACTGACAAATAAGTTCCATAAATTTTAGAAAAATTTTGCATGTTGTGAAATTTTTATCCGTATTAGGTCAAGCTTGGGATTATATAAAAAAATTTCAGTGCTAGAAAAAAAGCCAACAATTATATATAAGTTTCAAGCTATTTACAATTCCAATATCTGAAATCAACAACAATAATGTATATCTAAAATACTGTCCAATGCTCGAACTATATCGTTGTGTTAACGGTTTTTTATCACACGATATTTATATGTAAATGTAATCGATAGTAAGTAAACTATTATTTTAACATGTTGACGATAGTTCATAGCTATTAAAAGCTCATTTCTAAGAAACTGCTCACTTGGCATTGTAGCTGTAAATTAGCGCCATCTACCGTGCACTATCCAAAATAGAAATCTACAAATCTGAGTGTGCTGTGCATAATCTTTTTGTTCTGTCATTTGTTTTTTGGTACTTAGTGGTTGAAAGCAAACAGTGAAAAACAAATTTATGAATCGTTTTCATAAATTTGTTTTTTCACTGTTTGCTTTCAATCACTAAGCACCAAAAAACCAAAATTCAAAAAAAAAACGAGCAATTTAAATTATTCACTTCAATGGATGGGCCATTCAAAACGCAGCTATCGGAGGATTCGGTCAAAGAGCTCGGCCGGAGGCGGGAGCGATGGAGACGCGCCAAATTTACGCCACAGCAGCTGCAGGAATTGGAGGCTCTCTTTGAAGAAACACATAAGTCCGAAGCCGTTCTGTGCGAGGAGGTAGCGAGGCGCATTAGTCTCAGCGAAAAACGCAAGCAGGTGAATCAATTAGGCCGACCAGCCAGGCCTTAATGGCGTCCCTCGCTGAATGTGCATAAATTGTGCATTTCTGAGGATCATAAATGATCGTACACGGCATAACTAGAACTTTTCCCATTTTTATATGTATTATTCAAATTGATTGCAGGATATTATCTAATAGGGGAAACAGGAATTTATAAAGTCCTGCTGAGTAGAAGAATTTTTTTTATTTGAGCTAAAAATGAATAGAATATGTTTCTTACCATGATAAGAGTAGGTTATATATAGGGAAAGGTCAGTTGGTTTGGAGATGCCAAATAGATAAACTATTGTGAAATTTAGATAATGTTTATAGATATATTTATTTATTTCTTTATTTCCAAATGATCTGAGTACTAGATTTAAAAAATAAACAAAAAAGAGTGCTCTAGTCTAAACTGCTCGACTAGGGGATACCCTGGGCCCTGTGAAGTGATAAATATTAAATCATTCTACTTTTTTTTATGCATGCATACAAACAACACATACACACACATATGCACGCATGCATAAGCGCGCGCTCTGCCAACTGCGCAGTTGACTCAGCGACTGCGCTTGGGCAGCAATGTGGGCATTACTATGGGAACTTAATTGTTTAATAACTTTTCTTAGCGATGGACTAACTGCATCAAACTTTTACAACTTATTAATGGCATTTATATGTGTGTATTTTTTATCAAAAATCTCTAGTATTTGATTTCCGCTTTTGCCAAATAAGGGGGCTATTGGGGGCGAGTAGGGCGTGGCATCAAAAATCTAAAAATCACATAATCTCCGTATTCATTACACGCAACTACACAGCAATTTGAAGTCTCTAGCTCAAACGATGTACAAACCACGCTAAATGCTCATAAAATCGAAATGGAATGAGTTATCGGAAAAATTTTATAAACTTGTGCAGCGTATGGTATTATCGAGAATTCATGTAAAATTTCAAGTCTCTACAGTGTGAACTTAAAGATATCTCAGCGTTCACACGGACGGACGGGCAGGGCTATATCGTCTCGTCTTGTCGCGCTGATCAAGAATATATATACTTTATATATGTTACATACATTTTCACAAAACCATTATACCCTAATTTCGCATTTTCAATGGGCTCAGGGTATAAAATAGGAGAATTTTCCATACCATATATCATATTATTCGTAGAGTTTTCTCAGTTATAGTTTCTATATTGGAAGCAGTCCAAAGATTCAGTTGCATCATAGATCTAACTTTTATTATCTCAAAACTCATCCAAAGCTTATACCAGCCAGAGTTCTCTATCTATCTATCTATATCTATATATATCTATATATATATCTCTCTCTCTCTCAACTATCCATTCCGAGTTATTTTACTATGGAATTTGTATTGCAGGTTTGGTTCCAGAACAGGCGCAGAAAGTGGCAGAAGCAACGGCTGCAGCTGCTGCAAAGCGAAGGCAGTGGCTCGAATAGGCCGACAGAAAATGGGACGACGGCCAACGACGACAATGGCAACAGTCATTTATCGACAGGCAACACGGATGCAATGATCGGGAGTGATGTGGGCATCAATGAGGCGCCATCACTGGCCAATGGACAAGACGCGAGCAGTCTTACCATGATGCATCCGGCTTTCCAGCAGCAACAGCAGCAGTCAACACATTCACAGTCCGAGCACGATAAGCTATCGAAATCCTATACGGAACAGAAACTCTACAAGGAGCAGACTGCGCATGGTGTTGCCGAACTGCCGACTTCGGGCGCCTGCATAGATTTCTCTCAGAGCAGCAAATTGCAGCAGCAGCAACAGCAGCAGCAGCAGCAGCAGCAACAACAAACAACAAATAAATTGTGCATTTCTGAGGATCACAAATATCGTACACGGCATAACTAGAACTTTACCCATTTTTATATGTATTATTCAAATTGATTGCGGATATTAACTAACATGGGAAACAGGAATTTATAAACTCCTGATGATGAAGAACTTATTTTATTTGAGCTAAAAATGAATAGAATATGTTTCTTACCATGATAAGAGTAGGTTATATATAGGGAAAGGTCAGTTGGTTTGGAGATACCAAATAGATAAAAACTATGTGAAATTTAGATTATGTTTATAGATATATTTATTTATTTCTTTATTTCCAAATGATCTGAGTACTAGATTTAAATAATAAACAAAAAAGAGTGCTCTAGACAGACTGCTCGACTAGGGAACCCTGCACTTTTGCCAAATCATTTTTCCCGTCAAACTGGAGTTTTGAAAGTCCAAACGGGAAAAATTCGAAATTCCGCGGAATCTGGATTTTTAAAAAAAAATCTTTTCAGCTATTCTACTGAAAAATATTTTTGTGCGACTAATCGTATAAAATTTGATTGTTTATTCGTTTGAATTAAAAAGAAATATTAGTGGTTCAGTTCCGATAACAACTAATCGAACTAAAGTGGAACTGACTGAACTAAATAGAAGTTAAACTAGAAAAGGAACAAGTTCGTTCAATAGTTAATTGATCCTATTTAAATATTCATAGAACTCTATTTAGAGTCATTGCCAAACATCACATCAAATATTAGCCAAAAACAATCCGAGAGTGTGGCTTAACAGCGAGGAGTTTAAAGCCTGGCTGCGAAAAGATATGGGCTCTGGAAATTCTCTGAAGCTACACAGAACAAAATGCTCAAAATTATAAGAAATTTTTTGGCGCCAAATTTTTTGAAGGTTCGCTCCGATATTGCCAATGCAAAATATAGCCTTCTGATTGATAGTCAACTGATATAGGTTTCGTTTCACCATGAAGGCATACGACAAAGATCACAACTGTCACGAAATTGATATAATAAATTATTTATAAAATTAAGCCCTTAAAAGAAGGCAGAAAACATCAGCTTTTTTCCTACGATATTTAAGTATCTCCCCACTAAAAACAGCTTTTTTTTCTCAACAAAGTTGGCAACACTGCTCACTGAATTCACCACGAGAAATCTCAACCTGTCGATCTTTCGGCCGAACGCTCGAAGCGAAAAATTCTTCTCCGTGTGGGCCTAAGTAACCGAGCTGACATGTACGAAGTTGACTGGGACTCCGACTCAAATCTGCGTCTACTATTTTGTTCATGTCCATCCAGTGTTGTAGATAGTTAACTAAAATACGTTCGATACTTTACACTCAATCATGTCCCAACCCCCTATTAACCCATCCGATTCCAAAAATCAGTTTAATTTATTATCTCCGATAAAACTATAGACTAACTTGATCAATCCAAATTACTTAACATAAGGCCGTAAACGATAACTAAATAAGTACTCCATTGGCTCACAGTTAAAAAGTTAAGAATAAAAAAACGTTAAATTATCCTACTTCAAGTGTGGAAGCGCCTACTTTAAGCAAGGCTGGATATTTCCCCAATCACAACTATTAACGAGTATGTTAGTCAATTCTGATCACCATAGGACTCAAAACCATCGATAAATACTCCCCTCGATAGAATTCCCTTCGATGGAATGAACCATCGATACTATCGATATTCCATCAAATTAATTCTTATAATAAATCTTCAAATTCAAAACACCACACAACGATTCGTCAATTTGTATAAATAAAAAAAGTAACGCTTTTATTTACTTAAAATAAAGATTATTCAACAAATAATTTTAACTTCAGTTTTAACCCCCAAAATGGGAAATCAGGGTATAATTTGTTAAAACTGTAACAGCGAAGAGCGTGTCAGACCCTACAAAGTATAAATTCTTGAACAGGGCGAAGAGCTGAGTCGATTTAGGCCTGTCTGTCTGTCCGTCCGTCGGTATGTTTGAACGCGTCGATTTCAGAACGTAGACGAGCTAGACAGCTGAATTTTTTTTGTCCGTGTATAGCACACGCAGGTCAAATAAGGGGGCTATTGGGGGCGAGTAGGGCGTGGCATCAAAAATCTAAAAATCACGTAATCTCCGTATTCATTACACGCAACTACACAGCAATTTGAAGTCTCTAGCTCAAACGATGTACAAACCACGCCTTAAAAACACATTAAAATTATCGATAAATGCTCATAAAATCGAAATGGAATGAAATTATTTTATTTGAGATAAAAATGTAAAGATTATGTTTCTTACCATGATAAGAGTAGGTTATATATAGGGAAACGTCAGTTGGTTTGGAGATGCCAACTAGATAAAAACTATGGTGAAATTTAGATAATGTTTATTGATATATTTATTTATTTCTTTATTTCCAAATGATCTGAGTACTAGATTTAAATAATAAACAAAAAAGAGTGCTCTAGTCTAGACTGCTAGACTAGGAGATACCCTGAGCCACTGTTGCCAAATCAGCTTTTTTCCCGTCAAATCTGGATGTTTTGAAAGCCCAATTACGGGAAAAATTCCAAAACAGCGGGCAGCGGGAATTCTGGATTTTTTAAAAATATAAATTGCTTTTTTTCTGCTATTTCTACTGAACAATTTATCATTTTTGTGCGACTAATCGTATGTAAAATTTGGAGTTGTTTATTGTGTTTGAATTAAAAAGAAATTTCCAGTGGTTCAGTTTTCGATAAACGAGAACTAGAATATGATTAGTTAAACTAGAATAAGGAACTAAGTTCATTCAAATAGTTCAATTATCGTATTGTTAATATTCGATAGAACTCTAGTTTACAGTTCGATTGCCATAACAATTTCATCATCAAATTGTTAGCCAAAAACAATGCCGAGAGTGTGGTTTAACAGCGAGGAGTTTAAAGCCTGGCTGCGAAAAGATATGGGCTCTGGAAATTCTCTGAAGCTCTGAAGCGGAACAAAATGCTCAAACATTATAAGAAATTTTTTGGCGCCAAATTTTTTGGATGAGCTCCACTCCGATATTGCCAATGCAAAATATAGCCTTCTGATATAGGTTTCGTTTCACCATGAAGGCATACGACAAATATAACAACTGTTACGAAATTGATATAATAAATTGTTTATAAAATTAAGCCCTTAAGAGAAGGCAGAAAACATCAGCTTTTTTCCTACAACATTTAAGATTTTCTCGTAGTATCTCCCCACTAAAAACAGCTTTTTATTTTCTCAACAAAAGTTGGCAACACTGCTCAGCAACATAGAAATTTCACCACGAGAAATCTCAATCCTGGTGCGATGCTGTTCGGCCGAACGCTCGAAGCGGAATAATTCTTCTTCGTGTGGGAGCCTAAGGTAACCGACTGAACATTACGAAGTTGACTAGGAGCTCCGACTCAAATTCTGCGTGCTGACTATTTTGTTCAGATGTCCAGTCCATGTGTTGTATGATTAGTTATACTAATCATATACAAGTTCGATACTTTACACTCAATATCATTCCCAACCCCCTATTAACCCATCCGATTCCAAAAATCAGTTTCACATTTAGTATTCTCCGATGGAGAAACTATTAGATGCTAAGCTGATAAGATTAAATGCCACAATTTATCTTATCCATAAGGCCGTGAAACGATAACTTCAAAACTAAATATTCAGTACTCCATTGGCTCACAGTTAAAACCAGTTAAGAATTGTAAAAAAATTTACGTTATATGTTATTGCCTACTTCAAGTCTGCAGCCTACTTTAGAGGCTGCACAGGCTGGATATTTTTTCCCCAATTCACAACTAGTTAACGATAATGGTTGAGTCACACATTTGCTGGATGCACCATAGGGCTGCAAAACCATCAATAAATACTCCCCTCGATAAATTCTCCTTCGATGGAATGAACCATCGATACTATCGATAGTTCCATCGAAAATTTAAGTTCTTAGAAATAAATAAATCTTCAATAATTTCAATATACATCCAGCACAAAACGATTCGTGCAATTTTGTATAAGAATACTATAAAAAAGTAATCGCTCTTATGGGATGGTTGTATATCTGATAAAATATATATATTAATACATATGGATAAATATGTCAATCAATGCAAATAATTAAATTCTTTTTTATATGCTTCAAGCTGTTTTTATACCCTGAGCCCATTGAAAATGAGAAATCAGGGTATAATGATTTTGTTAAATGTATGTAACAGGCGGAAGGAGGCGTGTCAGACCCTACAAAGTATATATATTCTTGAACAGGGCGACGACTGAGTCGATTTAGGCATTCCGTCTGTCTGTCCGTCCGTCCGTCCGTCCGTCTGTCGGTATATTTGAACGCGTCGATTTCAGAACGTAGACGAGCTAGACAGCTGAATTTTTTTTTGTCCGTGTATAGCACACGCAGGTCAAATAAGGGGGCTATTGGGGGCGAGTAGGGCGTGGCATCAAAATTCTAAAAATCACGTAATCTCCGTATTCATTACACGCAACTACACAGCAATTTGAAGTCTCTAGCTCAAACGATGTACAAACCACGCCTTAAAAACACATTAAAATTATCGATAAATGCAACAGCAGCAGCAGCAGCAACAACAACAGCAGCAGCAACAACAGCAGCAGCAGCAACAACAGCAGCAGCAGCAACAGCAGGCAGCAACACATTCATAGTCCGAGCACGATAAGCTATCGAAAACCTATACGGAACTGAAACTCTATAAGGAGCCGACTGCGCATGGTGTTGCCGAACTGCCGACTTCGGGCGCCTGTATAGATTTCTCTCAGAGCAGCAAATTGCAGCAGCAGCAGCAACAACAGTAGCAGCATCAGCAGCAACAACAACAGCAGGCAGCAGCGACTAAGTCGCAGACCTCAAATGGCGTGCATTAGGGATGAGAGTGTATATAGAGAACAATAAATGATGAATGTAATATTAATGTGCATTTGAATTTATTAATTTCCCCTCTTTTTTTAAGAATTACAGACACAATTAAAACGTAAATAGAGACACTTAAACTATTCATTTCATATTTAAATTTGAATTCAAATTGAGCTCTAATCGATATCGATTGATCGATATCGTAGAGAATGCTGCTCTGTTAACATAGCTCATGCAATTTAACAGTGCGGTCACAGAGTGTAAGTGTACACGGAATTTCTTTATGCTAGCAAAATCTTAGCTTAGCTTAGAGTGATTTGCAGCAAACTGAGTTCTATTTGATGGTAAATAAAATTATTTTGATTGGGTAAGTATTACTTTAGTTACCCACAAATTATAAAGCCGTATTAACAAAGTGATAAGAAACTCTTAGCTAAACAAGTAAGAAAACTCTAGTCGGAGGTGCCCGACTAGGAGATACCCTGAGCATTGCTTAATACGCTATATAGCTTGCATATAATATTAAATTTTGCAAAATTAAATTATAATTTTGAAATTTTATTCAACTAGAATGTATGTAAATCTAAAATAAATAATTAATTAAATAAATAAACAAATTATCAAAAAAAAAAAAAAAAAAAAAAAAAAAAAAAAAAAAAAAAACCAAAAAAGAAGATAAATAAACATCACCGCATCTGGACTCGATGCGTCTATTTACTACATATGTGACGTTAAAGCGCGTCATCTCAACTAGCACGACCACCTCATGTTTATAGATTTAAGAAAAAAATTAAAAAAGTTACGCTGTTGTCACCGAGTTTCGAACTCGGGACCTTTCATATACGCGCTTTGCGTCTACCCACTACGCCACACCAGTAATGCGTTTCTTGTTGGCAAAACGCAAAGGAGTACTACAAAGCGATATGTGACATATACAAAACTAAAGAAGCTAAAGAAGCAGATCAATCGAAATTGTAATTCTTAGAATATGCTGAAATACGCGCATATGAACGTATGAGTATATGTACATACAAAAACGGTGGTCTGTTTCAATGTATGCGTGTGAAGGGCGATATATGACAAATACAAAACTACAGAAGCGGCTGAAAATGCACAGAAGCGACTGTGCACATGCATAAGCAGACGCGCTTGCACGTTTCAATGTATGTGTATGTGTAAATGTTTTTTGCTGCGCGTCGCTGCTTGCCACGTGCGTGTGATAATTGGCTAAACGTTTTGTTTAATAAATCGCGATCGACTTAACGGAATTTGATGAAACTTTCAGCATATGATTTTATTGAATTGTTTACATTTTATAAAAATAATAATTTATTCACATGGTTATATTTGCAACAGACTCTCCATGAGTGGAGAAAGGGAGGGGAGGTTGCGTTAATTAGTAAAAAGAGCCGGTATCCAAAAAATAAAAAAATAGAAATTGCATAAAATTCACATTTATCTATATGCAAAATTTGAGGGGCCTAGTTCTAAAGGTGTGGGAGATATAGTTTTATAAACTGTTTTCGATAAGGTTTAAAATCGATAACATTACAACAAAAATAGATATCGTTTTTTGGTAACAAACTTGACCTGCGCGTGCTATCCACGGACCCAACAAAAAAAAAATTCAAGTCTCTAGCGTGTCTAGATGCTTCAATTGACGCGTTTAAGTATATGGACGGACGGACAGACAGACAGACGCACAGGGCTAAATCGACTCAGCTCGTCGTCCTGATCAAGAATATATATACTTTGTGGGGTCTGACACGCCTTCTTCTGTCTGTTACATACATTTAACAAAACCATTATACCCTGATTTCCCATTTTCAATGGGCTCAGGGTATAAAAATGACCACATCAATAATGTATCTGGAATAGTGCTCAATAAAGCAGAGTTTTTCTTAAATATTTTAATAAATAGAAAAACCAGCTAAATCTGGTTTGCGCCAACGTAATTGAATTCATCGCGGAAAATGTCTATTGATCTTAATGTATATTATTTTAGGTAGGCAATTTGCGGTTAACAGTGCCAAAATAAAAAGAACTTCCATAAGAACTGCAGTATATGAAAAACGTAATCTCGAAATAAAATTGAATTCAATCAATGGCATTACATAACTTTACAAAGTGCAACTGACAAATAAGTTCCATAAATTTTAGAAGTTAAATTTTGCATGTTGTGAAATTTTTATCCGTATTAGGTCAAGCTTGGGATTATATAAAAAAATTTCAGTGCTAGAAAAAAAGCCAACAATTATATATAAGTTTCAAGCTATTTACAATTCCAATATCTGAAATCAACAACAATAATGTATATCTAAAATACTGTCCAATGCTCGAACTATATCGTTGTGTTAACGGTTTTTTATCACACGATATTTATATGTAAATGTAATCGATAGTAAGTAAACTATCATTTTAACATGTTGACGATAGTTCATAGCTATTAAAAGCTCATTTCTAAGAAACTGCTCACTTGGCATTGTAGCTGTAAATTAGCGCCATCTACCGTGCACTATCCAAAATAGAAATCTACAAATCTGAGTGTGCTGTGCATAATCTTTTTGTTCTGTCATTTGTTTTTTGGTACTTAGTGATTGAAAGCAAACAGTGAAAAACAAATTTATGAATCGTTTTCATAACTTTGTTTTTTCACTGTTTGCTTTCAATCACTAAGCACCAAAAAACCAAAATTCAAAAAAAAAAACGAGCAATTTAAATTATTCACTTCAATGGATGGACCATTCAAAACGCAGCTATCGGAGGATTCGGTCACGGAGCTCGGCCGGAGGCGGGAGCGATGGAGACGCGCAAAATTTACGCCACAGCAGCTGCAGGAATTGGAGGCTCTCTTTGAAGAAACACATAAGTCCGAAGCCGTTCTGTGCGAGGAGGTAGCGAGGCGCATTAGTCTCAGCGAAAAACGCAAGCAGGTGAATCAATTAGGCCGACCAGCCAGGCCTTAATGGCGTCCCTCGCTGAATGTGCATAAATTGTGCATTTCTGAGGATCATAAATGATCGTACACGGCATAACTAGAACTTTTCCCATTTTTATATGTATTATTCAAATTGATTGCAGGATATTATCTAATAGGGGAAACAGGAATTTATAAAGTCCTGCTGAGTAGAAGAATTTTTTTTATTTGAGCTAAAAATGAATAGAACATGTTTCTTACCATGATAAGAGTAGGTTATATATAGGGAAAGGTCAGTTGGTTTGGAGATGCCAAATAGATAAAAACTATTGTGAAATTTAGATAATGTTTATAGATATATTTATTTATTTCTTTATTTCCAAATGATCTGAGTACTAGATTTAAAAAATAAACAAAAAAGAGTGCTCTAGTCTAAACTGCTCGACTAGGGGATACCCTGGGCCCTGTGAAGTGATAAATATTAAATCATTCTACTTTTTTTTATGCATGCATACAAACAACACATACACACACATATGCACGCATGCATAAGCGCGCGCTCTGCCAACTGCGCAGTTGACTCAGCGACTGCGCTTGGGCAGCAATGTGGGCATTACTATGGGAACTTAATTGTTTAATAACTTTTCTTAGCGATGGACTAACTGCATCAAACTTTTACAACTTATTAATGGCATTTATATGTGTGTATTTTTTATCAAAAATCTCTAGTATTTGATTTCCGCTTTTGCCAAATAAGGGGGCTATTGGGGGCGAGTAGGGCGTGGCATCAAAAATCTAAAAATCACATAATCTCCGTATTCATTACACGCAACTACACAGCAATTTGAAGTCTCTAGCTCAAACGATGTACAAACCACGCTAAATGCTCATAAAATCGAAATGGAATGAGTTATCGGAAAAATTTTATAAACTTGTGCAGCGTATGGTATTATCGGGAATTCATGTAAAATTTCAAGTCTCCACAGTGTGAACTTAAAGATATCTCAGCGTTCACACGGACGGACGGACAGGGCTATATCGTCTCGTCTTGTCGCGCTGATCAAGAATATATATACTTTATATATGTTACATACATTTTCACAAAACCATTATACCCTAATTTCGCATTTTCAATGGGCTCAGGGTATAAAATAGGAGAATTTTCCATACCATATATCATATTATTCGTAGAGTTTTCTCAGTTATAGTTTCTATATTGGAAGCAGTCCAAAGATTCAGTTGCATCATAGATCTAACTTTTATTATCTCAAAACTCATCCAAAGCTTATACCAGCCAGAGTTCTCTATCTATCTATCTATATCTATATATATCTATATATATATCTCTCTCTCTCTCAACTATCCATTCCGAGTTATTTTACTATGGAATTTGTATTGCAGGTTTGGTTCCAGAACAGGCGCAGAAAGTGGCAGAAGCAGCGGCTGCAGCTGCTGCAAAGCGAAAGCAATGGCTCGAATAGGCCGACAGAAAATGGGACGACGGCCAACGACGACAATGGCAACAGTCATTTATCGACAGGCAACACGGATGCAATGATCGGGAGTGATGTGGGCATCAATGAGGCGCCATCACTGGCCAATGGACAAGACGCGAGCAGTCTTACCATGATGCATCCGGCTTTCCAGCAGCAACAGCAGCAGTCAACACATTCACAGTCCGAGCACGATAAGCTATCGAAATCCTATACGGAACAGAAACTCTACAAGGAGCAGACTGCGCATGGTGTTGCCGAACTGCCGACTTCGGGCGCCTGCATAGATTTCTCTCAGAGCAGCAAATTGCAGCAGCAGCAGCAGCAGCAGCAGCAGCAGCAGCAGCAGCAACAACAAACAACAAATTGTGCATTTCTGAGGATCAGAAATGATCGTACACGGCATAACTAGAACTTTACCCATTTTTATATGTATTATTCAAATTGATTGCAGGATATTAACTAACATGGGAAACAGGAATTTATAAACTCCTGATGATAGAAGAACTTATTTTATTTGAGCTAAAAATGAATAGAATATGTTTCTTACCATGATAAGAGTAGGTTATATATAGGGAAAGGTCAGTTGGTTTGGAGATACCAAATAGATAAAAACTATGGTGAAATTTAGATTATGTTTATAGATATATTTATTTATTTCTTTATTTCCAAATGATCTGAGTACTAGATTTAAATAATAAACAAAAAAGAGTGCTCTAGACAGACTGCTCGACTAGGGGATACCCTGAGGCACTTTTGCCAAATCAGTTTTTTCCCGTCAAATCTGGATGTTTTGAAAGTCCAATTACGGGAAAAATTCGAGAATTCCGCGGGAATTCTGGATTTTTTAAAAATATAAATTGCTTTTTTCAGCTATTTTTTCTACTGAACAATTTATCATTTTTGTGCGACTAATCGTATGTAAAATGTTGAGTTGTTTATTGCGTTTGAATTAAAAAGAAATAGTTCAGTGGTTCAGTTTTCGATGAACGAACTAATCGAACTAATAGTGGAACTGACTGAACTAGAATATGATTAGTTAAACTAGAATAAGGAACTAAGTTCGTTCAAATAGTTCAATTGATCCTATTGTAAATGATTCGATAGAACTCTAGTTTAGAGTTCGATTGCCATAACAATTTCATCATCAAAGTATTAGCCAAAAACAATGCCGAGAGTGTGGCTTAACAGCGAGGAGTTTAAAGCCTGGCTGCGAAAAGATATGGGCTCTGGAAATTCTCTGAAGCTACACAGAACAAAATGCTCAAACATTATAAGAAATTTTTTGGCGCCAAATTTTTTGGATGAGGTTCGCTCCGATATTGCCAATGCAAAATATAGCCTTCTGATTGATGAGTCAACTGATATAGGTTTCGTTTCACCATGAAGGCATACGACAAAGATAACAACTGTCACGAAATTGATATAATAAATTATTTATAAAATTAAGCCCTTAAAAGAAGGCAGAAAACATCAGCTTTTTTCCTACGATATTTAAGTATCTCCCCACTAAAAACAGCTTTTTTTTCTCAACAAAGTTGGCAACACTGCTCAGCAGCATAGAAATTTCACCATGAGAAATCTCAATCCTGGTGCGATGCTGTTCGGCCGAACGCTCGAAGCGAAATAATTCTTCTCCGTGTGGGAGCCTAAGGTAACCGAGCTGAACATGTACGAAGTTGACTGGGAGCTCCGACTCAAATTCTGCGTGCTGAGCTATTTTGTTCAGATGTCCAGTCCATGTGTTACATATTCAGTACTCCATTGGCTCACAGTAAAACCAGTTGAGAATTGTAAAAAAATTTACGTTATATATTATTGCCTACCTCAAGTTGTTGAGCATAGTCTGCAGCCTACTTTAGAGGCTGCACAGGCTGGATATTTTTTCCCCAATTCACAACTAGTTAACGAGTAATGGTTGAGTCAGCACATTTGCTGGATGTACCAAAGGGCTGCAAAACCATCGATAAATACTCCCCTCGATAGATTTCTCCATCGATGGAATGAACCATCGATACTATCGATAGTTCCATCGAAAATTTGAAGTTCTTAGAAATAAATAAATCTTCAATAATTTCAATCATACTATTAGATGCAGAGTTTATTTGAGACTAAAGTGGAATAAAAAGAACATTCCGTTATAATTCAAAGAACGAAATGAACGAACAATGTATAAAAGAGAATAGACATTCAGCGTTGCTTAAATTCTAAATTGGTATTTTTGACACTCCTCAACGCGATATCTATTTCAATAAAAAACTTAAATTATTTTAGTCCTAACATTTTCGTGAACTTAACATGTTTAACTTTACATAAGTTTGTCGTCAATATATCGGACGTCATATTATCTGTGGGAGTGTACTTTATATCAATTACATTATCTTTATACATTTCCCTTACAAAATGATATTTTATTTCAATGTGCTTGCTACGCGAATGGAATTTTGAATCTTTAGCAAGGCACTGAGCGCTCTGGTTATCGCTATATATCATCAGTTTTGTCATCGGCCCGAATCCCATTTCGTTGATCAGCTTTCGAATGTATACGGCCTCTTTTGTTGCTGTAGAACTACTGAGGGCGACAATGTTCTGCTTCTTCGACTCCCATGAGACAGCTGCTCCAGCCATGAAGAATGACCAACCTGTAAAGGACTTCCGATCGCTGCTATCGCCAGCCCAGTCCGCGTCAACAAAACAATGTATAGGTACACCTGTTTTGCTGTAGTTCAATCTCGTCTCTGAGGTACCTTTCAAGTATCTCAACACCCGCTTGGCAGCAACCTCGTGCTCCTTGTGCGGATCTGCATTTCTCTGCGCCAATTTTGACACAGAATGTATTATGTCCGGCCGTGTAGTCAACGCCAAATATAATAACGAGCCAATAAGAGATTGGTAGCTCGTTTTGTCCACCTGTTTGCAGCCAGTATCGTCTCACTTCGTTTGGAAGCTGACTTCTAACGTGTTTGGCTTACAGTCCTGCATACCGTAATCACGTAACAGACCTTCGATGTACTGCTTATGGCCAATGGAGACGCTACCAGTTTTGCCATCTCTCTTGATTTCCATCCCTAGGAAATGCTGCAGTTCACCGCCGTCGACCACATCAAATTTGTTTGATATAAGCTGCTTTATGTGGCCAATATCTTCTTCTCGGCTACATGCAAGTATAAAATCGTCAACATATACAACAATGACATTTAAATACCCTTTGATTTTGTTTGTGTAGATACACGTCTCGCTAGCACAAGGAACGAAACCAATCTCTAACAGGGTTCTCTCCAGTTTTTGGTTCCATTCACGTCCGCTCTGCTTCAGCCCGTATAACGATTTCTTTAGTTTCAGCACACGCTTGGGATGATTAGCATCAGTAAAACCCTCCGGTTGTCGCATGTACACGTCATCTTGTAGCTCACTATTGAGATACGCTGCTGAGACGTCCATCTGGTGTAGGTACATCTTGTGCTCGAGAGCCAATGCAATCACCAGTCTGATTGAGGAGTAACGTGCAACGTTTCCATGTAATTGACTCCGTATTGCTGACCGCATCCTTTGGCAACTAAACGTGCCTTAAAACGCTGTACGCTGCCATATTGATCATGCTTGATGGCAAAAACCCATTTACAACCAATGGCTTTTTCGCCTGCAGGAAGGTTGACCAGACTCCACGTCTTATTGTTTTGCAGATTGTCGTACTCCTTCTGCATCGCCTGTTTCCAGTCTTCAGATTGTTCCGAGTTAAATGCCTCATTGACGCTGATGGGCACAATAACATTTCTTTACGTGGACGACCTGCACGCCCAGTGCGAGCAAACTTTGGCCTGCCTGGCCCCCTTCGATTGGAGATTTGCACCTCCACAGCATCTTCTTCGTCATCGCTTTGACGTTGATCGCCAGCAATTGGATTATGTTGCTCTTCTTCATAGCCTCTTGTTTATCATTCTGCTCGGTTTCAGATTCGTCATCTGGCTCAAGGATTAGCACATTTGACTCATATGATGAACTGTAATCGCGTTCCGCATCCTTTTTAAATTTGTGCTCCAAAAACACAACATCTCTGGAAACTATTACGCTTCTTTTCTGTGGGTTGTAAAGACGATAAGCTTTGGCAGTTTCAGAATAACCTACCAAAATATATCCTTTTGGTGAGAACTTTTTCTTTTGCGTTTTATCTAAAGCAATAGCTTGCATTCCAAATACTTTTAGATGTGCTACGCTCGGCTTTTTGTCATGCCATTCCTCATATGGAGTTTTGTCGGACAAACTTGCAGTTTCAGCCCGATTGCGTAGATACGCCGCTGTCATTATGGCTTCACTATCATACTCCGCGCCATTTCACCCCAAAAACACATGGAAACTCCAGAATGCACTATCATACTCCGCGCCATTTCCACCAAGGTTCTGTTGGCGCGTTCCGCCACACCGTTTTGTTGCGGAGTGTGGGGAACTGTGAGTTGTCTTTTTATTCCATGTCGCGTCAGGGAACTCTTCAAACGCATTGCTCAGGTACTCGCACCCGTTGTCGCTTCTAATGGCTTTAATTCGGTTTCCTGATTGATTTTCTGCCAACATTTTAAAGTCTTTAAATTTCTCGAAAATCTCGGTCTTTTTCTTTAGGATGTATACCGACATGTAACGCGATTTATCGTCAATAAATGTTGCAAAATAACGTGCTCCACCCTGTGATACAATCGGCATTGGTCCACAAATGTCTGTATGAATTAATCCCAGTAATTCATTTGACAGATTTTCCGACACTTTCGGGAATTTCGTTACGCAAATTTTACTTTTTGCACACGTTTCACATACAAAGTCATTTGTATTACACGCACTCGCACGAAGACCATAGACCAAGTTTAAATGCCCGAATCGATCGTGCCATTTCACAAGTTGATTTATACTTGAAATTGCCATAAGTACCGTTTTGATTTCATTTTTAAACAAAAATAAATAGTTTACCTTTTCTGCAACCATCATAGTATCATTGTTATAGTCATTAACATACGCTTTGTCTTTCACAAAACACACTTTTAACCCATTTTCTGTTGCTTTATTTACCGATATAAAGCTGCATTGTGAGTTTTTTACATATAATACATCAAGCAATTTGATCGTATTCTTTTTACCGTTCAACAAAACTGTACCGCAACCTTCGGCTTCTATATAGTTATCGCCTGCTAATTATACTCGTTTCCCAAAGGGAAAAAGAGTATATTGGTTTTGTGAAATGTCCGTCTTGCTGTCCGTCCGTCTGTCCGTCTGGCCGTCTGTCCGTCTGTCCGTATGCATACAATATTTTTCTACGCTATTGAAGCTAGAGACTTGAAATTTGGAACATATACTCGTGTATACCCTCGAATTATAAAGTGTCAAGATTTTCCGGATACGCCCACTAGGGGCGTGGCAAATCTGAAAATGGTTGCGCCCATAGTTAAGAAATCATATTAGTTGAAGAGTTAGTTGAAATTTGGAATGTATACTTGCCTTGACCACCCAAGTTCAAAAAGATATGGCGGATATATCTACGCCCATTGGGGGCGTGGCAAATCAGGAAAACTGTAACTTCTACAGTTTTAAAGCTAGAATGCTGAAATTTGGCACGTATCTTAACGATTCTATAAGATTCATAAAAAGATTTTATGTCTATGCCCACTGGGGGCGTGGCAAATCGGATCTGAATATATAGTGATTTTACAAGATCATCTATATTTTGAGCACTATTGATGCTAGAGACTTGAAATTTGATATATATTTATTTATTTATTTATTTATTTTTAAAAGACATTGACAAAAACTGGAGTCAACTTAAATGTAAACAATAGAAATATTTATATAATTATAAAGCCTAAAATAACATAAATTATCAATAATACCACCAACTCGGTGGGGGTACTTTATTTGCCAGTCCGGCCAGCTATGCCCCAATTCACAGCCATTTTAGTCAGTGATATTATAGAAGCTATACAAGATAGAGAGTATTTGTGGGAAACTTACAAATTAAATTAATTATAGTCTTAGATATAAGTACAAAATTTAAGATTTAAGATTATAGGCTACCACGAAGATGACCTGCAAGCAATGATTTTATTAAGGGAAGAGAGAGTTCAGAGGAGAACACATGATAATATTTATTATAATTACTACATAACACGTGAAACGCGCTATGCAAAGAATAATCCGATGTGCATAAAGGTAAATACAACGGACGAAAGTGTCTGCTTGTTCTGGAGGGAACAGAAAAATTAAGCTGAACTAACAGACATGGCGAATCAATTTTACCAATAATCAAATTATGTAGGAAAACAATCCCCAGAATTGTTCTACGATTGATTAATGAGGGAAGATTAATAAGAAGAAGCCTACTCTGGTAAGATGGTAAACGAATATTACGATCCCAGTTTAAATCACGCAACGCAAAAATAAGAAACTGTTTCTGGACCGATTCGATACGATCCTGATACAGTTTATGCTGTGGAGACCAAATAATTGAACAATATTCTAAAATAGGTCGAACCAGCGAAGTATATAATAGTTTTGTGATAAAGGGATCTTTAAACTCCTTTGACCAGCGTTTAATAAAACCAAGAGCACCTTTAGCTTCATTTACGATAGTAGAGACATGAAGATTGAAAGAAAATTTTGTGTCAAAAATAACACCCAGATCTTTGACAGTCAAAATTCGTTGCAAGGAAATGTTGTTAATAGTGTAATTAACAATATGTGGGATGGTACGACTGAAGGTCATTGTCATACACTTAGAGCAATTTAAATGCAACTGATTAGTCACACACCAACGCTGAAAGGAATTAAGATCATCTTGTAGGAGAAGATGGTCAAGTAAGTTGGAGTATGAAAGACAGAGCTTTACATCATCTGCATACATAAAAATTTTGGAGTGAACAATACAGCTAGGAAGATCATTGATAAAGAGGGTAAAAAGCAGCGGTCCTAAATGACTACCCTGCGGTACGCCTGATGAAACAGAGATAAGCTTCGAAATTGATGTCCGCAACAACCTTCCCCAAAAAACCCAACACAAATTTGGTGAAACCCAAACAATTTCAAAAAAAATTATAACGAACAAACTTTCAAACACAATAAAAAAACCACTTTCATTTTATTTAAAAAGCTATCGTTAATTAGAGAAGAAAATTCTAATAAATTAGTTGAAGTTGATCGATTCTGGAAAAAACCATGTTGAGATGGCGAAATAATCGATTTACAAAAGTGTTGTAAGTTTGATGTTAAAATTTTTTCAAATAATTTTGGGATAACAGACAGTTTAGCTATGCCTCTATAATTTGAAATGTCAGACCTTCCACCTTTTTTATGTAATGGAATAATAAATGACTCTTTCCAAATAGATGGAAAAACAGAAGTCTCCAGGGACAAATTGAATAGTTTTAATAAAGGTAACTGTAACGAAGCACTGCATTCCTTTATAACACAACTTGGAATATTATCAGCACCAGGAGAAAAAGATGATTTCAATGTCCGAATGGCTGAAACCAGAGACACAAGGGAAACACTTGGAACATTGATAATATTCGTTGCAGGACTTTCAAATGAGTACGACGGGGCGTGGGATTCATCGGAAGAATAAGTGGATTGAAAAAATTTTGCAAAAAGATCTGAGGAATCTTGATCATTACAAGTTTTTTCTTCTCCAAGGAAAAACATGGAAGGTAAATTGTATAATTTACGCTTCGAGTTTACAAACGAATAAAATTGCTTCGGATCACGAACGAATTTCCTTTTACAACGTAAAAGGTAATTCTCATAACACCTAGCATTTAAAAGATTAAAATTTGACTTGGCTATTGAGTATTTAGACCAGTCAACGATTGAACCAGACTTTTTAAAATTCTTAAAACATTTGGTTTTAATGTTTCTAAAAGTAGAAAGAGTCTGAGTAAACCAGGGGGGCTTATTAGAAGCAGGCCTAGAGTGGTACGAAGGGACACAGACATCAAGGATAGAGCTTAAAGTTTCATAGAAAATATTAGCTGCCTAATTAACATCAACTGAGTCGTATAAAAGCGTCCAGTCATTTGCATTAATTAAATCATTAAGCAAGACAAAATTGCATTTATAAAAACAGCGACGCCTTATTTGGGGAATCGGGGCAGAAATAGGTGACATCTTTATGGAAAACAAGACATCTAAGGTGGGATGATGCAAATCTTCTGGCATACAGATAGGGGTTGTTCTGGTAACATTAATTACAGAATCATCATTAATAAAAACCAGATCAAGTGAACGATTCAAATGATTCAAAATAGAGTTCATTTGAAACATTGATAGACTAAACAGTTCATCAAAAAGATAATGATCTGTAGACGGAATAAGGTAGTTAAAATTGGGAGCAGACGACCAAGTAGTGTTAGGTATATTAAAGTCACCTAGCACTATAAATAAGTTATTATCATTTACATGTTCAAAAATTTGTTGTTGTGCATAGACTTGTACATCAGAAGAGGGAGGAACATATGAGCAAGTGACATATATGCAAAGAGATGGGAGAGTTATTTTAACCCCAATAATCTCAGCATCATGAAGTGCTTTGAAACTTAATGATTCGGAGAGAATATCGGCCTTAACAGCTATTAAGACACCCCCTCCTCTGCGAATCAATCGATCACATCTATAAATAGTGAAGTTATTAGATAGAATCTCACTATTATAAATTTTAGGACTAAGCCACGTTTCAGTGAACACAATGACATCATATTGAAAACTGAAACTGCTCAAAAATAAACCATTAAGTTTGGAATTTAGGCCTCGAACGTTTTGATATCCCAAAGACAGATTCGGTAAAGAATTTATACTATTTAGTTTTTTGATACAATACTAACTGAAGATTGTACCGAAGTAGGGTTCAGTGTTACGGGAGGTAATCGGTTTCGATTCTTAGGCTTGAATTCATGTACAACTATATGCGGTGGCCAAAACTTGGCATCACATATAGTTGTGAAGTGCTCAACCGGCACACTGATTTTAAACGAAGCAATTTCACGTGGTGTTGCGAAATTAAACTTCGAGATAAAAACATTTGCTGCAGACTTACTAGCGATAAACGCTGATATTGCTTCGCACGTCGTGTCAGATGAAAGCCTGGATAAAAAAACCTGCTTTCGAGGAGACACAACTGATAAAGTGGGCACCATGGGTTCAGAGGTCGCTAACAGATTGTTATTCACTGTTTGAACAACAACCGGGGACGCTCTTACTTTTATAGTGGGACTTTGATTAGGCTCGACAGTTTTATTAGAAGTACCAGTAGCACCAGGTGGTGTTGACAAGTCTACAGAAGGTGGATTGGAAATAGAGTCTGGATTAGGGGAAGTAGGAGCTAAAGAATTTGGAGACAACATTGGAACAGAAGCTGGTACCAATAATGTTGTAGTCTCCATTAGATTGTGTGAAGTTTCAAAATTATACTGTTTTAATATTTCTTCACCAGCTTCTATATCACTAGAAAGCTGTTTTGAAATATTGCACAGTTTTAAAAATTGAACTCTCACCGAATTATACATCTTGGAAAAATTAATTTGTTTTTCCAAGCAACTCGGGCAAGACCAACGTAAACCCCCGCAACCAATTTTGGTAGTGGACATGATTTTGTCATAGTCACGCCCAGTGAGGCCAGCACATTTAGTGTGCTTCTCACACAACCAGCAATTAACAAATTGTGCTTGTGCAGAGTCAACAACCTGCCTAAAAGAACATGATTTCTTACAGCATGTCATATTGGCAATTGGGGTTAAACAAAATTGAAGCGAGAAAAAAAAAGAAAAAGCGAAAGAATGCAAAACTAAAAGAGATAAGAACGTGTTGAGAGCACTAAAAACAAACAACAACAAAAAGAGCGGCAATACTAATAAGAATCGCGCACAAATAAGAATACTGTGCACAAAACAAACTAATGAGAACAAATTCAGACACAAGTGTGTATACAAGCAAAATGTAACATACAACAACAAGTGAGAGCAGATGAAACAGAAAGCCGGCAAACAGCGACACAAAACAAAAACGATAATAGAAATCAAAATCGCCGATGCACCAAAACCGAAAATGAAAATCGGTAATAACTGAAGCACAAAGCACAGCGGATCAAACCTTGCACAGCAATATAATGATAGTTATCCAAAGTTAACCGAACGCGATAGTGTGACAATTATAGTGATATAATAAGTGATAATTTAATTAAAACTCAAGAGCACAAAAAAAATACGTGTGAACACTCTCAACTGAGAACTCTCTGATAAGCAACCCAAGATCAAAAAGATATGGCGGACATACCTACGCCTTCAGGGGGCGTGGCAAATCGCAAAAAGCTTATAGCTCCTACAGTTTTAGAGCTAGATGATTCAAAATTGGATGTTTGTGTTACTGGGGGCCTCCTCTATTGATTCCCCAAAAATAAATCTTACGCCCCTTTGGGGGCGTGGTATATCTAAAAAATATCCTGTAACTTTCACATTTTTTGAGTGTAAGCATCCAAACTTTGCAGTTACGTTACCCTAGACTCCTTCTAGGAACTTGCCAAATATGATATGTCTACGCCTACTGGGGGCGTGGCAAATTGGCAACAAAATTTGTAACGCCCAGCTGCAAAATTCATATGCCTGTGCCACCTATATAAATAAGCTTAATAAGAATTGCTAAGACGACAAACGGCATTTCTGAGAAATATATGTAATTCGATTTAATGTAGAAGTTCTGCAAATAATGTATCTGCAAAAATGATCATTTTTCGTATAGCCTAGTTCAGTTATGTTATTTTCTTTTTGTGTGTGTGACCCTGACAAAAAATGTAAATATCAAATACCGATATTTGTCTAATCGACTTAGTCCGAGCAGGCATTGTCCACCAAATGCCTTATTTGGTGCTTGTCGCGAATGGAAAGTGAAGGTGGTTGGCCAGATCTGGTATTATTTTTGATACGTCCCTCGTATTTAAAACGGCCAATTACTGTTTGGATGGTTGACTTGGCTCTAGAGGTTAGTTTAGCTATCTCTGCATACGACTTTTGCTCCTTTGTGTGGAGCTGCAAGATCCGCCCACGTTCTTCTACAGTTATCCCTTTACTGGTCATTTTTATGACGAAATTTGAAAATTTTGTCCAACACGAAGAGTTCACACCAAGTATCATTAATTTTGAAGACATTGCACACATGTTTCGAAAATCCCCGTTAGGTCTAAAGAGAACATTGGCGCCAGACAGCGCAGAGCAAGCAAGAGTACGGTGACTTTTGTGGAGTCGAAAACGTGCATATTTTTAGTTTTTTAGTTATAATATTAGACTAAAATCAAATTTTACTATTATTAAAATGCTATTGTGTAGTTAATAGATCACTTTATCAACCAAGATCAAAACTTTTTTTTATATAAAAATTTAACGAAGTTACAGCGTGTTTTGTGAAAACGAACAGGGGGTACGGTGACTTAAGTGGTACAGTGTATGTATGTAGGCACGAACAGCTGCGCAACTATTTTCATGCCGTCGCCGCCGCGTCTCGAACGCGGACCCTTTTGCTTACACGCTTTTCATCTACCTGCTGCGCCACATCAGTTTTGCATTGCCTGTTGGGAAATCCGAAACTACTTCATTACAAGGGCGACTTTTGACAAATACAAAACTATAGAAGCTGCTGTTAATGCAAACACAATATAAACATAAATCAATCGCAATTGTGACTCTTAGCAAAAGCTGAAATGCGCGCATATGAACGTATATATTTATATGTGTACATTCAAAAACGGGGGTCGGTTTAAATGTATGCGTATAAACGGCGATATTTGACAAATACAAAACTAAACAAGTAAGAAAACTCTAGTCGGAGGTGCCCGACTAGAAGATCCCCTGAGCCCCTTCCGATTTGCATTGTTTAATACGCTATATAGCTTGCATATAACATTAAATTTTCCAAAATTAAATTATAATTTTGAAATTGTATTCAACTAGAATGTATGTAAATCAAAAATAAATAAATAATTAAATAAATAAACAAATCAACAAAAAAAAAGAAGAAAAACACACATCACCGCACCCCCCCCCCCAAAAAAAAAAAAAAAAAAAAAAAAAACTCCCCCCCCCCCCCCCCCCTCTCCCCCCCCCCCCCCTTTATTTTTTTCCCCACCTTTTTTAACCCCTCCATATTTTTTTTATTTTATAATTTTTTAAAAATCTAATTTATTCCTCTCCCTTTAAGGATGGGGAGGGGGTTAATTAGTAAAAAGAGCCGGTATCCAAAAAATAAAAAAAATAGAAATTGCATAAAATTCACATATATCTATATGCAAAATTTGAGGAGTCTAGCTCTAAAGGTGTGGGAGATATAATTTTATAACCTGTTTTCGATAAGGTTTAAAATCGATAACAAAACAACAAAAATAGATATCGTTTTTTGGTAACAAACTTGACCTGCGCGTGCTATCCACGGACCCAACAAAAAAAATTCAAATCTCTAGGTCAACTGCGTTCTGAGATCGACGCGTTCAAACATACGGACGGACGGACGGACGGACGGACGGACAGACAGACAGACGGACAGGGCTAAATCGACTCAGCTCGTCGCCCTGGTCAAGAATATATATACTTTGTGGGGTCTGACACGCCTCCTTCTGCCTGTTACATACATTTAACAAAACCATTATACCCTGATTTCCTATTTTCAATGGGCTCAGGGTATAAGAAGCGGCTGAAAATGCAAACGCAACTCAATAACAATTTTGGTTGAAGAATATATATATAAGAATATGAAGAATGGCGCTGAATTTATTTGTGACCATGCATAAGCAAACGCGCTTGCACGTTTCAGTATATGTGTAAATGTAAATGTATTTTGCTGTCGCTGCTTAACGCGTGCGTGTCATAATTGGCCAAACGTTTTGTTTAATAGATTGCGACTGACTTAACGGAACTTGATGAAATTTTCAGCATATGATTCTATTGAATTTTTTACATTTTATAAAAATGCTAATTCATTCACATAGTTATATTTGCAAAAATTGAAATTGCATAAAATTCACTTGAATCTACATAAATGCAAAATTTGAGATAAATTATTAAATTTAAAATACCAGATGCCACTGTGGGAAACGAGTATCACGCTGTAGGTTTCGTCCTAAGGCAACGTTCTTACTTGTTTTATATTCTCTTTGTGCTCACGCATACTTGTAAACATTGATTTGTCTGCACACAAGTGCACCGTAGCTCCGCTGTCTACACACCACGCATTTTTTTGCCAATTCGCTTCTATTAGCAGAAGCTGCAAACACCGAAAACGACTTTTTATTGTTCTTATCGCCGGTTTTTTCGCCCGTTTTTTCGTTTTCCTTTTTGTCTTTCGATCTGCAATTCGCCGCGAAATGCCCACGACGACCGCACGACCAACATTCGACATTTTTTGGGTCTCTCTTCGCTTTGTTGAACCGTTTTCTGGACGCGATGAGAATATTTTCTGCTCGTTCTTTTCGATTACTTCGCCTATTTTGCGCCTCTCCCCTTCCTCTAGCAACTTAATTTTGAGAGCGCTGAGCGACGGTAATTTGTCGCGCGTTTCGATGGCGACAACAAAATTTTCAAACTCGTCGTTTAAACTAGTTAACAAAATTATTACAAGCATTTCCTCTGGCACAACTTCTTGTATTTCACATAATTTTTCAACGAGATCAGAAAAATTGTTCAAATGCTCACGAATACTTTCCGTATTTGGCATTTTTACATACAGTAACTGTTTAAACAACTGTATTTTTCGCGCCGGACCTGAAGGCATGTGGATCTCGGACAATTTAACTCATGCTTCACTTGCTGTTTTACAGTGCTTTATATAATTAATTTGCGATGGTTTTACGCACAACAAAACACTCGCGAGAGCCTTCTCGTCTTTGGTGTCAAATAACACTTTTTGCTCCACTGTGTCACTTTCGTGACATTTTGCCGAATTTTGTTAATCACGAGTCTCACTAAAGTTTTTCTTTATTTCGATTAACACGCACAGTTTATTACTGTCTCTCTGCCTACCAAGCTGCTTGCCTGCATGCCTGGGCCCATAACCTATTAGATGCAGAGTTTATTTGAGACTAAAGTGAAATAAAAAGAACATTCCGTTATAATTCAAAGAACGAAATGAACGAACAATGTATAAAAGAGAATAGACATTCAGCGTTGCTTAAATACTAAATTAGTATTTTTAACATATACATCCACCACAAAACGATTCGTGCAATTTTGTATAAGAATACAATACAAAAGTAATCGGCTCCTTATGTGATGGTTGTATATCTGATAAAATATATATATTATTACATATTTATAATTATGTCAATCAATGCAAATAATGAAATTATTTTTTATATGCTTCAAGCTGTTTTTATATAATGTATATGATTTTCTTAAATGTATGTAACAGGCGGAAGGAGGCGTGTCAGTACCTACAAAGTATATATATTCTTGAACAGGGCGACGAGCTGAGTCGATTTAGGCATGTCCGTCTGTCTCTCCGTCCGTCCGTCTGTCGGTATGATTGAACGCGTCGATTTCAGGACGTAGACGAGCTAGACAGCTGAAATTTTTTTTGTCCGTGTATAGCACGCGCAGGTCAAATAAGGGGGTTATTGGGGGTGAGTATGGCGTGGCATAAAAAATCTAAAAATAACGTAATCTCCGTATATATTACACGCAACTACACAGCAATTTGAAGTCTCTAGCTCAAACGATGTACAAACCACGCCTTAAAAACACATTAAAATTATCAATAAATGCAACAGCAGCAGCAACAGCTGCAGCAACAGCAGGCAGCAACAAATTCACAGTCCGAGCACGATAAGCTATCGAAAACCTATACGGAACTGAAACTCTACAAGGAGCCGACTGCGCATGGTGTTGCCGAACTGCCGACTTCGTTCGCCTGCATAGCAAATTGTAGCTGCAGCAGCAGCAGTAGCAAACACAGCAGCAGCAGCAGCAACAACAGTAGCAGCAGCAGCAGCAGCAGCAGCAGCAAACACAATAGCAACACTCGCTTAATGTGCATAAATTGTGCATTTCTGAGGATCAGAAATTATCGTACATGGCATAACTAGAACTTTTCCCATTTTTATATGTATTATTTAAATTGATTGCAGGATATTATCTAATAGGGGAAACAGGAATTTATAAACTCCTGATGAGTAGAAGAACTTATTTTATTTGAGCTAGAAATGAATAGAATATGTTTCTTACCATGATAAGAGTAGGTTATATATAGGGAAAGGTCAGTTGGGATGGAGATGCCAAATAGATAAAAACGATCGTGAAATTTATATAATGTTTATAGATATATTTATTTATTTCTTTATTTCCAAATGATCTGAGTACTAGATTTAAAAAATAAACAAAAACAAGTAAGAGTGCTCTAGTCGAGACTGCTCGACTAGGGGATACCCTGAGCCTTGTGAAGAGCCAAATATTAAATCATTCGACGCATCTTTTATGCATGCATATAAACAACACATACACACACACACATATGCACGCAAGCATAAGCGCGCGCTCTGCCAACTACGCAGTTGACGCAGCGACTGCGCCTGGACTGCAATGTGGGCATTACTATAGGAACATAATTGTTGAATCATTTTTTGTTAGCGATGGACTTTTTTCATCAAACTTTTACAACTTATTAATGGCATTCATATGTGTGTATATGCCAAAGCACAAGTCTCTAGTATTTGATTTGCGCTTTTTACAAATAGGGGGCTATTGGGGGCGAGTGGGGCGTGGCATCCAAAATCTAAAGATTACGTAATCTCCGTATTCATTGCACGCAACTACACAGCAAATTTGAAATCTCTAGCTCAAACGATGTACCAACCACGCCTTAAAAACACATTAAAATTATCGATAAATGCTCATAAAATCGAAATGGAATGAGTTATCGGAAAATTTTTATAAACTTGTGCAGCGTATGGTATTATCGAGTATTCATGTAAAATTTCAAGTCTCTACGTTGCGTACTTAAAAATATCTCAGCGTTCACACGGACGGACGGACGGACGGACGGACAGACGGACGGACGGACGGACGGACGGACGGACGGACGGACGGACGGACAGACGGACAGGGCTATATCGACTCGTCTTGTCGCGCTGATCAAGAATATATATACTTTATGGGGTGTGGCACGCCTCCTTCTGCCTGTTACATACATTTTCACAAAACCATTATACCCTGATTTCCCATTTTCAATGGGCTCAGGGTATAAAAAGAGTGCTCTAGTCTAAACTGCTCGTCTAGGGGATACCCTGAGCCCTGTGAAGAGATTAATATTAAATTATTCTACGCTTTTTTTATGCATGCATACAAACAACACATACACACACATATGCACGCATGCATAAGCGCGCGCTCTGCTAACTGCGCAGTTGACTCAGCGACTGCGCTTGGGCAGCAATGTGGGCATTACTATGGGAACCTAATTGTTTAATAACTTTTCTTAGCGATGGACTAACTGTATCAAACTTTTACAACTTATTAATGGCATTTATATGTGTGTATTTTTATCACAAATCTCTAGTATTTGATTTCCGCTTTTTCCAAATAAGGGGGCTATGAAGGAGAGTAGGGCGTGGCATAAAAAATCTAAAAATCACATAATCTCCGTATTCATTACACGCAACTACACAGCAATTTGAAGTCTCTAGCTCAAACGATGTACAAACTACGCCTTAAAAACACATTAAAATTATCGATAAATGCTCATAAAATCGAAATGGAATGAGTTATCGGAAAAATTTTATAAACTTGTGCAGCGTATGGTATCATCGAGAATTCATGTAAAATTTCAAGTCTCTACCTTGTGTACTTAAAGATATCTCAGATTTTACACGGACGGACGGAGAGGGCTATATCGACTCATCTTGTCGCGCTGATCAACAATTTATATACTTTATATATGCGGCTGCAGCTGCTGCAAAGCGAAGGCAGTGGCTCGAATAGGCCGACAGAAAATGGGACGACGGCCAACGACGACAATGGCAACAGTCATTTATCGACAGGCAACACGGATGCAATGATCGGGAGTGATGTGGGCATCAATGAGGCGCCATCACTGGCCAATGGACAAGGCGCGGGCAGTCTTACCATGATGCATCCGGCTTTCCAGCAGCAACCGCAGAAGTCAACACATTCACAGTCCGAGCACGATAAGCTATCGAAATCCTATACGGAACAGAAACTCTACAAGGAGCAGACTGCGCATGGTGTTGCCGAACTGACGACTTCGGGCGCCTGCATAGATTTATATCTCTCAGAGCAGCAAATTGCAGCAGCAGCAGCAGCAACAACAATAGCAACACTCGCCTAATGTGCATAAATTGTGCATTTCTGAGGATCAGAAATGATCGTACACGGCATAACTGGAATTTTTCTCATTTTTATATGTATTATTCAAATTGATTGTAGGATATTAACTAACATGGGAAACAGGAATTTATAAACTCCTGATGAGTGGAAGAACTTATTTTATTTGAGCTAAAAATTAAGAGAATATGCTTCTTACCATGATAAGAGTAGGTTATATATAGGGAAAGGTCAGTTGGTTTGGAGATTCCAAATAGATAAAAACTATGGTGAAATTTAGATAATGTTTATAGATATATTTATTTATTTCTTTATTTCCAAATGATCTGAGTACTAGATTTAAATAATAAACAAAAAAGAGTGCTCTAGTCTAGACTGCTCGACTAGGGGATACCCTGAGCCACTGTTGCCAAATCAGTTTTTTTCCCGTCAAATCTGGATGTTTTGAAAGTCCAATTACGGGAAAAATTCCAAAACAGCGGGCAGCGGGAATTCTGGATTTTAAATTTTTTAAAATATAAATTGCTTTTTTTTTTAAATTTTTTCTACTGAACAATTTATCATTTTTGTGCGACTAATCGTATGTAAAATGTTGAGTTGTTTATTGTGTTTGAATTAAAACGAAATAGTTCAGTGGTTCAGTTTTCGATGAACGAACTAATCGAACTAATAGTGGAACTGACTGAACTAGAATATGATTAGTTAAACTAGAATAAGGAACTAAGTTCGTTCAAATAGTTCAATTGATCCTATTGTAAATGATTCGATAGAACTCTAGTTTAGAGTTCGATTGCCATAACAATTTCATCATCAAAGTATTAGCCAAAAACAATGCCGAGAGTGTGGCTTAACAGCGACGAGTTTAAAGCCTGGATGTGAAAAGATATGGGCTCTGGAAATTCTCTGAAGCTGCACAGAACAAAATGCTCAAACATAAGAAATTTTTGGCGCCAAATTTTTTTGGATGAGCTTCGCTCCGATATTACCAATGCAAAATGTAGCCTTCTGATATAGGTTTCGATTCACCATTAAGGCATACGACAAAGATAACAACTGTCACGAAATTGATATAATAAATTATTTATAAAATTAAGCCCTTAAAAGAAGGCAGAAAACATCAGCTTTTTTCCTACAACATTTAAGATTTTCTCGTAGTATCTCCCCACTAAAAACAGCTTTTTTTCTCAACAAAAGTTGGCAACACTGCTCAGCAGCATAGAAATTTCACCACGAGAAATCTCAATCCTGGTGCGATGCTGTTCGGCCGAACGCTTGAAGCGGAATAATTCTTCTACGTGTGGGAGCCTAAGGTAACCGAGCTGAACATGTACGAAGTTGACTGGGAGCTCCGACTCAAATTCTGCGTGCTGAGCTATTTTGTTCAGATGTCCAGTCCATGTGTTGTATGATTAGTTATACTAATCATGAGTACAAGTTCGATACTTTACACTCAATATCATGTCCCAAGTTTCACATTTATTGTTCTCCGATGGAGAAACTATTAGATGCTAAGCTGATAAGATCAAATGCCACAATTTGATCTTAACCATAAGGCCGTGAAACGATAACTTCAAAACTAAATATTCAGTAGTCCATTGGCTCACAGTTAAAACCAGTTGAGAATTGTAAAAAAATTTACGTTATATACTATTGCCTACCTCAAGTTGTTGAGCATAGTCTGCAGCCTACTTTAGAGGCTGCACAGGCTGGATATTTTTTCCCCAATTCACAACTAGTTAACGAGTAATGGTTGAGTCAGCACATTTGCTGGATGCACCATAGGGCTGCAAAACCATCGATAAATACTCCCCTCGATAGATTCTCCATCGATGGAATGAACCATCGATACTATCGATAGTTCCGTCGAAGATTTGAAGTTCTTAGAAATAAATAAATCTTCAATAATTTCAATCATACTGATGAATAATTAAACATATCTTTATTTTATTTGAACTATATCAGCCAATTGCTGGTACGCTCAACTTGTCCGTTCGTTTGCTTACTCAATATTAACATAGTTGTATCGACTTAACCGATAATTGATCTCGATACAGCTCTTCATTCGCCGATAACAATTAAAGTTATATATATACTAAAAAAAAATCCAAAATATGCTAAATAATGAAAAATGTGCAAAAAAATGACAAATGGTTCCTCAACATCCCGACCCCCCCTGAAACTCTGTTTCAGAATGTGCTAGGGCTGCAATCTTCGTGATGGGTCGTATAATCTCTCCAGAAACGACCTTGAGCTTAACTGCCCGTACTAATTCATCCTCTCCTGGGTACACCTCGATTACGCGTCCTAGATTCCATGTTGCTGGAGGCGTATTCGAGTCCTTGATGAGTACAATGTTGTATGCAAGATTGTCTTCTCCAGGATCCCAGGGCCGTCCAAATACCTTTGCTGTTGTTGCTGACCTGTTGACTCTATCACCTTGCACGGTGCACAATCGTGTGCTATTGGAGATCCATTTTCCCAATTCCAACTGTGAACGTGACATGAGTGCAACTAACTCAGTTTGAATGCCATTCAGTTCTTCCTCTGTCATGGCTCCTGTTAATACATCATCCGCGTAGAAATCCTCAAGCAATATCTTCGCTGCTCTAGGAAACTCATGCTCGTGGTCCTTGGCGAGTTGCTCTAACACCCGGACTGCCAGGAATGGCGCAGACGCAGTCCCGTATTTAACTGTGCAGAGTCTGAAGTGCTGCAATGGTGCTGACGGATCTTCTCTCCATAATATTCGTTGGAAATCCTGATGTTTAGGTGCAACCAGAATCTGTCTAAACATCTTTACAATATCAGCCGAAAATACAAATTTGTGCATTCGAAACCTCATGCATACGTTGAACAGATTGCGTTGTATACATGGTCCAATATGAAGCGCGTCGTTAAGAGACCGGCCATCTTGGTCTTGAAATGAGCCATCAAATACCACACGCAGCTTTGCACCTAGCACCGGATGGTGCGCCATGTAGAAAACCTTCTTCGAAGTGGCGCCTTCTTCTACATCCACCTCCTTCATGTGGTTCAGTTGTATGTACTCCCTCATGAATTGTACATACCTTGATCGCAAAGCTGCATCCTTCATTAAACGACGTTCAACTGCCAAGAAGCGAGACTTGGCTCCATGAAAGGTGTCTGCGAACTCTGGGTTGTCCTGCTTGAACGGTAGCTCGACTATGTATCTCCCTTCAGCATTACGGGAGTGTGTTTGGACGAAATGAGTCTCCACTACATCATCTTCTGTATTTGCAGACGTGAACGATGGAACTTCTTCCAGTTCCCAAAACCGTTGCAACAATGCGTTGATGTCCATGGTAGCTAAGAGTGACGTAGTTGTAGTTGAGTTGCTCCTCCCACTGATGTGATGATCCATTCAAATATGGAATCGACTGCGATTGTGTTCCCCTGGGCATTACACAACTTATCTCCAGTAAGAACCGTCCAAATGTGATCGTTACCAATCAGAATGTCGATTGATGCGTTGGTATTGAATACGGCATCTGCTAGGGTGTGGCCGCTAAATATAGAGAGGTCTGCTGCGTTTATAGCTTCTCTCATCAGTGTCGAAGTAATGTTTCCAAGCACGTGCGCCTTGACCTCAAGCGATGCATCTGACACTCGCGACTTGATGTGTAGTGAACAGAGCCCTCTTGTCGTTTCTGCCTTGATTGATGAGATTCCAGATATGGAAATGCGAGAGTGTGAACGGGCCAGGCCCAATGTCTGGATACAGCGTTCCGAAACGTAGGACAACTCCGAGCCGCAGTCCAGTAATATGCGGCAAACAACGTCTTGTCCTCGAGAATAGCGCACATACACCTGTGTCGTTGGCAGTGTACTTCTCATATTTGCACCCTTGCCATATTTCGCAATGTACATGGCGTTCGTCAGTGCTAATACTGTGCTAGCACCTGGTGCCTCATTTGACTCATCCTTCTGGTGCTGCTGTGGCTCACCCTTGTCCCTAGTGCTGCTTTGATCGAAATGCAAAAGTGAGTGATGTCGGCGCTTGCAATACTTACAGGATGACTTCGATGTACAAGTGCTCACTCCATGACCAAGTCTCAAACAATTAAAACACATGTGTTTGGACTTTGCAAAGGCATATCGTTGCTGAATAGATAGGTCCAAGAACTGGGTACATGTCATCAATGCGTGTTCCTTGTTGCACTTAGCACAGCGCTTTGAAGTAGCGAGTAGCGCATGCGCGTTCCTGGTACCTCTGTCCTGTCTAGGCTTACTGCTTGTCTGAGTTGCAGCACTGTCAAATAGACCCTTAAACGCGTGCCCTTCCTTATAATCTCCATCAAATGGTGCGATATGAATCCGCGGCAGTTCCCAATCCTTCGTTGATGCGACTTGTTGTGAGCCTGACGATGACTCGTTATCCACCTGCTGCGGTAGCAGTCGTTGCATTATGCACTCCATAGTCTCCATTTGCGTCTGCTGCATTTGTTGTATTTGCGTCTGAGATTGTTGCTGCATTTGTTGTATTTGCATCTGAGATTGTTGCTGCATTTGCGTTTGAGACTGCTGCATTTGTTGTATTTGCATCTGAGATTGTTGATGCATTTGTTGCAAAATACATTGGATGGTCGATTCATCCCTTTCCCCGAGCACATTAGATGTAGTATTGGCCTCTTCCAGTTTGCGGGGTTTGTACTCAGTGTGTAGTGCCTTAAGAAGGGCGTAAGCTCGAACAAAGCGCTCCTCGTATGCATTATTATCATTTGCTGGGTCCACATATCCCTGCACATCTTTATATTTATAAAGTTCGTCGCCAAGATTGACAAACTGCTCCCAACCCTGAACTAGCGTGTCCAATTTGATATCAATATCGTAGAATGTGCAGCCATCCGGCGGGTGTTCCATGTATACAGAAATACGCGTAATCGTTGCCTTCAATCTACTTCTGGCTCCCAGTAAAGTACGTGATTTTCCATTGCAGCTTGCTGCGTTGCCCACATCATTCAAGTTGTTGTCCAAAGTAGTTAGTAGCACTTTTCCATAGTGCGTACTGGTAATTACGTATGATGCCAAATATCGATACGTAATTCCAAGAATGTGTAAATGCTGCGTCTGCAGCAGCAAAAACACGACAAGACAAAACACGCCACTTTTCCAATAGTGCGCGCCGTTTATTACGTATGATGCCAAATATCAATACGTAATTCCAAAAATGTGCAAATGCTGCGTCTCTAGCAGCAAAACACGACAAGACAAAACACGCCACTTTTCCATAGTGCCGCCGTTTATTACGTATGATGCCAAATATCGATACGTAATTCCAAGAATGTGTAAATGCTGCGTCTCTAGCAGCAAAACAAGACAAGACAAAACACGCCACTTTTCCATAGTGCGCGCCGTTTATTACGTATGATGCCAAATATCAATACGTAATTCCAAGAATGCACAAATGCTGCGTCTCCAGCAGCAAAACACGACAAGACAAAACACGACAAGACAAAACACGCCACTTTTCCAATAGTGCGCGCCGTTTATTACGTATGATGCCAAATATCAATACGTAATTACAAGAATGTAGAAATGCTGCGTCTCCAGCAGCAAAACACGAGTAGACAAAACACGCCACTTTTCCAATAGTGCGTGCCGTTTATTACGTATGATGCCAAATATCAATACGTAATTCCAAGAATGTGCAAGTGCTGCGTCTCCAGTAGCAAAAACACGACAATAGTGCGCGCTGTTTTCCAAAATTCCAAAGTGAGTATTCAGTAGCAATGCCCAACGGATCCGGCTCGAAGGACCAAATTTTATGATGAATAATTAAACATATCTTTATTTTATTTGAACTATATCAGCCAATTGAGCGTACCAGCCAACTTGTCCGTTCGCTTGCTTACTCAATACTAACATAATGTATCGACTTAACCGATAATTGATCTCGAAACAGCTCTTCATTCGCCGATAACAATTAAAGTTATATATATACTAAAAAAAATCCAAAATATGCTAAATAATGAAAAATGTGCAAAAAAATGACAAATGGTTCCTCAACATCCCGGCCCCCCTGAAACTCTGTTTCAGAATGTGGTAGGGCTGCAATCTTCGTGATGGGTCGTATAATCTCTCCAGAAACGACCTTGAGCTTAACTGCCCGTACTAATTCATCCTCTCCTGGGTACACCTCGATTACGCGTCCTAGATTCCATGTTGCTGGAGGCGTATTCGAGTCCTTGATGAGTACAATGTTGTATGCAAGATTGTCTTCTCCAGGATCCCAGGGCCGTCCAAATACCTTTGCTGTTGTTGCTGACCTGTTGACTCTATCACCTTGCACGGTGCTCATCGTGTGCTATTGGAGATCCATTTTCCCAATTCCAACTGTGAACGTGACATGAGTGCAACTAACTCAGTTTGAATGCCATTCAGTTCTTCCTCTGTCATGGCTCCTGTTAATACATCATCCGCGTAGAAATCCTCAAGCAATATCTTCGCTGCTCTAGGAAACTCATGCTCGTGGTCCTTGGCGAGTTGCTCTAACACCCGGACTGCCAGGAATGGCGCAGACGCAGTCCCGTATTTAACTGTGCAGAGTCTGAAGTGCTGCAATGGTGCTGACGGATCTTCTCTCCATAATATTCGTTGGAAATCCTGATGTTTAGGTGCAACCAGAATCTGTCTAAACATCTTTACAATATCAGCCGAAAATACAAATTTGTGCATTCGAAACCTCATGCATACGTTGAACAGATTGCGTTGTATACATGGTCCAATATGAAGCGCGTCGTTAAGAGACCGACCATCTTGGTCTTGAAATGAGCCATCAAATACCACACGCAGCTTTGCACCTAGCACCGGATGGTGCGCCATGTAGAAAACCTTCTTCGAAGTGGCGCCTTCTTCTACATCCACCTCCTTCATGTGGTTCAGTTGTATGTACTCCCTCATGAATTGTACATACCTTGATCGCAAAGCTGCATCCTTCATTAAACGACGTTCAACTGCCAAGAAGCGAGACTTGGCTCCATGAAAGGTGTCTGCGAACTCTGGGTTGTCCTGCTTGAACGGTAGCTCGACTATGTATCTCCCTTCAGCATTACGGGAGTGTGTTTGGACGAAATGAGTCTCCACTACATCATCTTCTGTATTTGCAGACGTGAACGATGGAACTTCTTCCAGTTCCCAAAACCGTTGCAACAATGTATTGATGTCCATGGTAGCTAAGAGTGACGTAGTTGTAGTTGCTCCTCCCACTGATGTGATGATCCATTCAAATATGGAATCGACTGCGATTGTGTTCCCCTGGGCATTACACAACTTATCTCCAGTAAGAACCGTCCAAATGTGATCGTTACCAATCAGAATGTCGATTGATGCGTTGGTATTGAATACGGCATCTGCTAGGGTGTGGCCGCTAAATATAGAGAGGTCTGCTGCGTTTATAGCTTCTCTCATCAGTGTCGAAGTAATGCTTCCAAGCACGTGCGCCTTGACCTCAAGCGATGCATCTGACACTCGCTACTTGATGTGTAGTGAACAGAGCCCTCTTGTCGTTTCTGCCTTGATTGATGAGATTCCAGATATGGAAATGCGAGAGTGTGAACGGGCCAGACCCAATGTCTGGATACAGCGTTCCGAAACGTAGGACAACTCCGAGCCGCAGTCCAGTAATATGCGGCAAACAACGTCTTGTCCTCGAGAATAGCGCACATACACCTGCGTCGTTGGCAGTGTACTTCTCATATTTGCACCCTTGCCATATTTCGCAATGTTCATGGCGTTCGTCAGTGCTAATACTGTGCTAGCACCTGGTGCCTCATTTGACTCATCCTTCTGGTGCTGCTGTGGCTCACCCTTGTCCCTAGTGCTGCTTTGATCGAAATGCAAAAGTGAGTGATGTCGGCGCTTGCAATACTTACAGGATGACTTCGATGTACAAGTGCTCACTCCATGACCAAGTCTCAAACAATTAAAACACATGTGTTTGGACTTTGCAAAGGCATATCGTTGCTGAATAGATAGGTCCAAGAACTGGGTACATGTCATCAATGCGTGTTCCTTGTTGCACTTAGCACAGCGCTTTGAAGTAGCGAGTAGCGCATGCGCGTTCCTGGTACCTCTGTCCTGTCTAGGCTTGCTGCTTGTCTGAGTTGCAGCACTGTCAAATAGACCCTTAAACGCGTGCCCTTCCTTATAATCTCCATCAAATGGTGCGATATGAATCCGCGGCAGTTCCCAATCCTTCGTTGATGCGACTTGTTGTGAGCCTGACGATGACTCGTTATCCACCTGCTGCGGTAGCAGTCGTTGCATTATGCGCTCCATAGTCTCCATTTGCGTCTGCTGCATTTGTTGTATTTGCATCTGAGATTGTTGCTGCATTTGCGTTTGAGACTGCTGCATTTGTTGTATTTGCATCTGAGATTGTTGATGCATTTGTTGCAAAATACATTGGATGGTCGATTCATCCCTTTCCCCGAGCACATTAGATGTAGTATTGGCCTCTTCCAGTTTGCGGGGTTTGTACTCAGTGTGTAGTGCCTTAAGAAAGGCGTAAGCTCGAACAAAGCGCTCCTCGTATGCATTATTGTCACTTGCTGGGTCCACATATCCCTGCACATCTTTATATTTATAAAGTTCGTCGCCAAGATTGACAAACTGCTCCCAACCCTGAACTAGCGTGTCCAATTTGATATCAATATCGTAGAATGTGCAGCCATCCGGCGGGTGTTCCATGTATACAGAAATACGCGTAATCGTTGCCTTCAATCTACTTCTGGCTCCCAGTAAAGTACGTAGATTTTCCATTGCAGCTTGCTGCGTTGCCCACAGTCAATTCAAGTTGTTGTCCAAAGTAGTTAGTAGCACTTTTCCAATAGTGCGTACTGGTAATTACGTATGATGCCAAATATCGATACGTAATTCCAAGAATGTGTAAATGCTGCGTCTGCAGCAGCAAAAACACGACAAGACAAAACACGCCACTTTTCCAATAGTGCGCGCCGTTTATTACGTATGATGCCAAATATCAATACGTAATTCCAAGAATGTGCAAATGCTGCGTCTCCAGCAGCAAAACACGACAAGACAAAACACGCCACTTTTCCAATAGTGCGCGCCGTTTATTACGTATGATGCCAAATATCGATACGTAATTTCAAGAATGTGCAAATGCTGCGTCACTAGCAGCAAAACAAGACAAGACAAAACACGCCACTTTTCCAATAGTGCGCGCCGTTTATTACGTATGATGC
The DNA here is from genome assembly GCA_035045185.1 of Drosophila meridiana. Lineage (NCBI taxonomy): Eukaryota > Metazoa > Arthropoda > Insecta > Diptera > Drosophilidae > Drosophila > Drosophila meridiana. The sequence continues at coordinate 59,971 of JAWNPF010000195.1, read as the reverse complement.
CAAATATCAATACGTAATTCCAAGAATGCACAAATGCTGCGTCTCCAGCAGCAAAACACGACAAGACAAAACACGCCACTTTTCCAATAGTGCGCGCCGTTTATTACGTATGATGCCAAATATCAATACGTAATTACAAGAATGTAGAAATGCTGCGTTTCCAGCAGCAAAACACGAGTAGACAAAACACGCCACTTTTCCAATAGTGCGTGCCGTTTATTACGTATGATGCCAAATATCAATACGTAATTCCAAGAATGTGCAAGTGCTGCGTCTCCAGTAGCAAAAACACGACAATAGTGCGCGCTGTTTTCCAAAATTCCAAAGTGAGTATTCAGTAGCAATGCCCAACGGATCCGGCTCGAAGGACCAAATTTTATGATGAATAATTAAACATATCTTTATTTTATTTGAACTATATCAGCCAATTGAGCGTACCAGCCAACTTGTCCGTTCGCTTGCTTACTCAATACTAACATAATGTATCGACTTAACCGATAATTGATCTCGAAACAGCTCTTCATTCGCCGATAACAAATAAGTTACATATAAACTAAAAAAATCCAAAATATGCTAAATAATGAAAAATGTGCAAAAAAATGACAAATGGTTCCTCAACACATGCATCCAGCACAAAACGATTCGTGCAATTTTGTATAAGAATACAATACAAAAGTAATCGGCTCCTTATGTGATGGTTGTATATCTGATAAAATAAATATATTATTACATATGGATAAATATGTCAATCAATGCAAATAATTAAATTCTTTTTTATATGCTTCAAGCTGTTTTTATACCCTGAGCCCATTGAAAATGAGAAATCAGGGTATAATGATTTTGTTAAATGTATGTAACAGGCGGAAGGAGGCGTGTCAGACCCTACAAAGTATATATATTCCTGAACGGGGCGACCAGCTGAGTCGATTTAGGCATGTCCGTCTGTCTGTCCGTCCGTCCGTCTGTCGGTATGTTTGAACGCGTCGATTTCAGAACGTAGACGAGCTAGACAGCTGAAATTTTTTTTATCCGTGTATAGCACGCGCAGGTCAAATAAGGGGGCTATTGGGGGTGAGTAGGGCGTGGCATAAAAAATCTAAAAATCACGTAATCTCCGTATTCATTACACGCAACTACACAGCAATTTAAAGTGTCTAGCTCAAACGATGTACAAACCACGCCTTAAAAACACATTAAAATTATCGATAAATGCAACAGCAGCAGCAACAGCTGCAGCAACAGCAGGCACCAACACATTCACAGTCCGAGCACGATAAGCTATCGAAAACTGAAACTCTACAAGGAGCCGACTGCGCATGGTGTTGCCGAACTGCCGACTTCGGGCGCCTGTATAGATTTCTCTCAGAGCAGCAAATTGCAGCTGCAGCAGCAGCAGCAGCAGCAGCAACAACAGTAGCAGCAGCAGCAGCAGCAACAACATAGCAACACTCGTTTAATGTGCATAAATTGTGCATTTCTGAGGATCAGAAATGATCGTACACGGCATAACTAGAACTTTTCCCATTTTTATATGTATTATTCAAATTGATTGCAGGATATTATATAATAGGGGAAACAGGAATTTATAAACTCCTGCTGAGTAGAAGAACTTATTTTATTTGAGCTAAAAAATGAATAGAATATGTTTCTTACCATGATAAGAGTAGCTTATATATAGGGGAAGATCAGTTGGTTTGGAGATGCCAAATATATAAAAACTATCGTGAAATTTAGATAATGTTTATAGATATATTTATTTATTTCTTTATTTCCAAATGATCTGAGTACTAGATTTAATTAATAAACAAAAAAGTGCTCTAGTCTAGACTGCTCGACTAGGGGATACCCTGAGCCCTGTGAAGAGATAAATATTAAATTATTCTACGCTTTTTTTATGCATGCAAACAAACAACACATACACACACATATGCACGCATGCATAAGCGAATTATGCCATCAGCATCACTTCCCAAAGTGTCAACTGACACCATAACAGCAGCGGCACTTCCAATAACAATAGTTGATACAAAAGGCTTGCAATCCTCCTTAATGTAGCCAAGACCAGAAGTGTCATAGAAATTGGAGACACTTTTGTAAACATAAATAAGCATCGCAGCCCAGCTGCATAAGATAAACACTTTTGTAAACATAAATGAGCTTCGCAGCTCAGCCGCATAAGATAAGCAAACTTTAACCCAGCACACTCAATATTGTAAACACAAACAATCATAGCCAGAAAATGGTATAAGAATCCTCTTAGAATTGAGTAAGAGAACAGTTGTATTATTGATTTCAAATAAAAAACATGTATTGAACTGTATAAAAGGAATACATAATTGGCGCAGCCGATAAACGGAGTAACATAATTCAAAACGTTTTTGTGAAATTTTATAAAAGTGAACAAAAATAATAATCGAAGTTACAAAATCCAAAACGTTTTTGTTTTCTTATAAAAGTTAACAAAAATAAGAAACGGAGTAACGAAATTCGAAAATTTTTTGTGAAATCTTATAAAAGTGAACAAAAATAATAATCGGAATTACAAAATTCGAAAAAAAAGGTTTTGTGAAATCTTATAAAGTGAACAAAACTAAAAGAATTAACTATTAACAACAATAACAAATAATAATTGTGGAAACTTTGGATATTATCCAAGCAAACGAAACAATTAATCAAATTAATTCGAAAGAAGTGAATAATACAACTCAATAGAATGGAAAATCAACAACAAATATTCGAAATGCAGCAATGTATTCAATTATTAACGAATGTAATCATCGCAAGAGAAGGTGAAGGCAGAAACCCAATTACAAATCAAAGAAACTGCATCGAGAAGGAAACGAGATACCTACCAACATTCAATGGGCAGGATGGAACTTTACATGGATTCGTGTCTGCAGTGGACCAGATCATGGAGGAGTACGACGACAACGACCAGGTCTGCACTGTTATTTTTAACACCAAAATACAAGGTCATGCTAGAACTATGCTTAATATAAACCCACCAGCTAATTGGACGGAGTGTAAACATCATTTGAGACATCATTATAGACCAAGAACGGATCAGATGGGATTAACTAGGATAATCAATAACTTAAGAGAAACAAGTGTAAGAGACCTTGATAACAAAATAAGAACAATCGTTGAGGAAATTACTGATTTTTCGGTCTTTGAAAATAATAGTAGATTAGTTGATATTTTAAGTCGATTATTAATTCAAAGAGTTAAAGAATTAGCATGTGGTCCGATGGCAATTGCCTTAATGAACAAAACAACTTTAACAGATTTAAGAAATTAACTTTCTAATTTCGTTGGTCTAAATTTTGGAAATTTGAATCAAAAATTATTAATAAAAAATGACAATAATTATCCATCAAACTATAATAACAGACAATTCAACCAGAACTCAAGACAAGACACAGACATCAGAAATTACAACGAAAATAATCAAACATATAATAATTACCAAAGACAAGACCGGCAACAGAATAGCCAAATAGTTAGAAATAATCAACAACAAAGTCAGAACGTAAGACAAAATCAGAATTTTTACAGACAATACAGTTAGAACATAAGACAACCCCAAAATTTTAGCAGACAACAAAGCCATAACATAAGACAAAATCAATATTTTAATAGACAAATAAGTCAGAATATTCGACAAAATTATCAGCAACCACAACCAGAAGCAATGAGTGTAGACAATTTAAATGATGAAGAAGCAAATAATAATTCAAATTACGAAAATAAACAAGAAGTGTTTTTTACCAACTAGCCTCGGAAAAAAGAAAATTTTTTATTAAGGGAACTATAGAGGGGGATACTTTTCTAATTTTAATAGATACTGGATCTACTATAAGTATATTGAACACTAAAAATATTTGTAAATCAAAGTATAAAATAATCGAAAAATTTTCAAAAGCTATTTACACTATTAATGGAAATATAAAAAATGACAGTTATTTAGTTAAAACAAAAGTACCAAGCGAATTCAAATATGCAGATTGTGCAAGAATAAGATGGGTAGCTATGTCCCTGGAAAAATCATATGATTTTCTATTGGGCATGGATTTTATCCAAAGAAATTTTGAAAATATTGATTTTAAAAACGAAATAAGTAAGCTTTGCAATGGTGTCGAAATTCCATTCTTTTCCAAATTATCAGAAGATGTGTGTGTAATGGAAGTAGGCGAAATTGATGACTTTAAACTAGAAGGGCTTAATGCGGAGGAAGCCCAGATAGTAAAAAATCTTACGAAAATATATGATAAACTATATTTTAAGGAGTTAACTAACACTAATACAATATCACAATATTAAAACCACAACAGATCAACCCATAAATTCAAAGCTCTATAGGGTTTCTCCAAAATATGAAGAAGAAATAAGAAAACAAATAATAGAAATGGAAAAAAGTGGAATAATAAGAAAAAGTAAAAGTAAATATAGCTCTCCTATATGTGTAGTTAAGAAAAAAATTGATAATTCAGAAAAAAAAATATCGTATCTGTGTAGATTATAGAAGATTAAACCAAGTAACCGTTTCAGATAAGTATCCAATACCTATTATGGACGCTGTATTAGATAAACTCGGTAAAGCCCCATATTTTACTACTCTTGATTTAGCGAAAGGCTATCATCAAATATTAATGGCAGAAGTTGATATAGAAACAAGTAAGAACGTTGCATGAGGTCGAAACCTAATGCTTGATACTAGTTTCCCATAGGAGCATCTGGTATATTGAATTTAATAATATATCTCAAATTTTGCATTTATGTAGATTTAATTTAAATTTTTGTTACATTTTGGATATCGGCTTTTTTAACTAATTACCTACCCCCTCATATACTTCCAATTGAAGGTCTTTTGCAAATATAACTATGTGAATGAGTTAGCATTTTTATAAAATGCACAAAATTCAATAGAATCATATGCATTTCATCAATTTCCGTTAAGTCAGTCGCAATCTATTAAACAAAACGTTTGGCCAATAATCATACGCACGTGTTAAGCAGCGACAGCAAAATACATATACATTTACACATACATCGAAACGTGCAAGTGCGTTTGCTTATGCATGGTCACAAATAAATTCAGCGCCATCCATTCATTCATATTCTTCAACCAAAATTGTTATTGAGTTGTGTTTGCATTTTCAGCCGCTTTTAGTTTTGTATTTGTCAAATATCGCCCTTTATACGCACACATTCAACCGACCACCGTTTTTGTATGTACACATATAGTTTCGGATTTTCCAACAGGCAATGCAAAACTGATGTGGCGCAGCAGGTAGATGAAAAGCGTGTAAGCAAAAGGGTTCGCGTTCGAGACGCGGCGGCGACGGCATGAAAATAGTTGCGCAGCTGTTCGTTCCTACATACATACATGATGGGTCCTATCGTCAATTTTTTTGTGTGTAAATAATTTTGTTCGGACTAAGTCGATTACACAAATATCGGTATTTGATATTTACATTTTTTGATGGTCACACACACAAAAAGAAAATAACATAACTGACATAGGCTATATGAAAAATGATAATTTTAGCAGATAGATTTTTTGCAGTACTTCAACATTCAAATCGAATTACATATATTTCTTAATATTTCTCAGAAATGCCGTTTGTCGTCTTAGCAATTCTTATTAAGCTTATTTATATAGGTGGCACAGGCATATGAATTTTGCAGCTGGGCGTTACAAATTTTGTTGCCAATTTGCCACGCCCCCAGTAGGCGTAGACATATCATATTTGGCAAGTTCCTAGAAGGAGTCGAGGATAAGGTAACTGTAAAGTTTGGATAATTACACTCCAAAAATGTGAAAGTTACAGGGTATTTTTTCGATATACCACGCCCCCAAAGGGGCGTAAGATTTATTTTTGGGGAATCCATAGAGGAGGCCTCCAGTAACACAAACATCCAATTTGGAATCGTCTAGCTCTAAAACTATAGGAGATATAAGCTTTTTGCGATTTGCCACGCCCCCTAAAGGCGTAGGTATGTCCGCTATATCTTTTTGATCTTGGGTTGCTTATCCGAGTATATATATAAAATTTCAAGTCTCTAGCATCAATAGTGCTCAAAATATAGCTGAATTTGTAAAATCACTCTATATTCACCCCCCCCCCCCCCCCCCCACCCCACCTCAAATTTTCCCCCCCCCCTTTTCCCTTCAAATCAACTTCCAATCTCAAAATAACTAATTTTAATCACTCTATCAGATCCGATTTGCCACGCCCCCAGTGGGCGTCGACATAAATCTTTTTATGAATCTTTATAGAATCGTAGCGTTAAATTACGTGCCAAATTTCAGCATTCTAGCTTTAAAACTGTAGAAGTTACAGTTTTCCCGATTTTCCACGCCCCCAATGGGCGTAGATTTATCCGCCATATCTTTTTGAACTTGGGTGGTCAACGCAAGTATACATTCCAAATTTTAACTCTCTAGCTCTTCAACTAATATGATTTCTATGATTTCTATTAACTATGGGCGCAACCGTTTTCCGATTTGCCACGCCCCTAGTGGGCGTATCCGGAAAATCTTGACACTTTATAATTCGATGGTATACACGAGTATATGTTCCAAATTTCAAGTCTCTAGCTTCAATAGCGTAGAAAAATATTGCATTCATACGGACAGACGCACAGTCGGACAGCAAGACGGACATTGCACAAAACCAATATACTATTTTCCCTTTGGGAAACTAGTATAAAAACAGCTTTTATAACACCAATTGGATTATATGAATATGTTAGAATGCCATTTGGATTAAAAAATGCTCCAGCTACATTCTAACGTTTAATGAATTAAATATTGAGGGATTATATAAACAAAATTTGTGTGGTATATCTTGATGATATTTTAATTTTTTCAACAACACTTGAAGAGCACAAAATTGCTCTAGAAAAAATTTTCAAAGTACTTAGAAATCATAATTTGAAAATACAACCAGATAAATGTCCGTTTATAAAAAACATACCGAATATTTCGGTCATATTCTCACAAAAGAAGGGTTCAGACCAAATCCAAGAAAAAAAAAAGCAATAAAAGAAATTCCATTACCAACAAGTAAGAGTGCTCTAGTCGACTCTGCTCGACTAGGGGATACCCTCAGCCCTGTGAAGAGCCAAATATCAAATCATTCAACGTTTTTTTTATGCATACATACAAACAACACATACACACACATATGCACGCACGAATAAGCGCGCGATCTGCCAACTGCGCAGTTGACTCAGCGACTGCGCTTGGGCAGCAATGTGGGCATTACTATGGGAATTTAATTGTTTAATAACGTTTCTTATCGATGGACTAAGTGCATCAAACTTTTACAACTTATTTATGACATTCATTTGTGTGTATGTGCCAAAGCACAAGTCCCTAGTATTTGATTTGCGCTTTTTACAAATAGGGGGCTATTGTGGGCGAATGGGGCGTGACATCCAAAATTTAAAGATAACGTCATTTCCGTATTCATTACACGCAACTACATAGCAAATTTGAAGTCTCTAGCTTAAACTATGTACAAACCACGCCTTAAAAACACATTAAAATTATCGATAAATGCTCATAAAATCGAAATGGAATGAGTTATCGGAAAAATTTTATAAAATTTTAAATTGTATAAACTTGTGCAGCGTATGGTATTATCGAGTATTCATGTAAAATTTCAAGTCTCTACGTTGCGTACTTATAAATATCTCAGCGTTCACACGGACGGACGGACGGACGGACGGACAGACGGACAGGGCTATATCGACTCGTCTTGTCGCGCTGATCAAGAATATATATACTTTATGGGGTGTAGCACGCCTCCTACTGCCTGTTACATACATTTTCACAAAAACATTATACCCTGATTTCCCATTTTCAATGGGCTCAAGGTATAAAAACGGAAAAACAATTAAAAGGATTTTTAGGCATGAGAGGATTCTATAGAAAATTTATTAAAGACTATTCCAAAATAGCTTACCCAATGATAAGATATTTACAAAAAGGTGTATCAATTAATACAAATTATCCACAATTTATAGATGCATTTCACACCCAATATTAAAATATCCAGAATTTGACAAACCATTTACAATTTCTACAGATGCCAGTGATTTTGCCATAGGTGCAGTTTTATCTCAACAGGGACAACCAATTGGTTATGTTTCAAGAACACTTAATAAACATGAGAAAAATTATAGAACAATTGATAAAGAATTTTTGTCTATTATACATGCAGTAAATTATTTTAAACACTATTTGATTGGAAATAAATTTCAAATTATAACAGATCATTCTCCTATAAAATACTTAAATTCAAAATTCAAAGGAAAAGAAATGACAGCTAGACATCAAAGATGGATTTTAAAGCTACAGGAATTTGATTATGATATTATATATTTAAAAGGTAAAGACAATAAAGTAACAGATTTTTTAAGCAGACAGGAGACAGCATAATTAATCAATTCAGAAAATAAAGAAGAATCAAATTTTGATATAACAAATACACAACATTCAGCAGATGAAGAGGAATTGACTCATTTTTATATAAAAAATGATATTGTTAATAAATATAAAACTCAAATATTAATTACCTACTCAGCAACAGATAATATTCATATATACCATGGAAGAAAAAAAAAATAATTGAAGTAAATCCAGCAGATACAGAAAATGAGATTGAAATAAAATTACAAAATAATATAGAGAAAGGAACAGTAGGAATTTTTCAGAAGTACCAGACTCAGAATATCATAAAATACAATGTATATTAATCAACATTTTTTCTCACTCAAAAAATATAAAATTTTTTAAATGTACAAAAAGAGCACAAGAAATTAGTAAACAAATTTCAATTTACCATTCAAAAGATTCATTACACAGCGGTATAAGCCAAACATTCAATTCACTAAAAGACAAAATCTATTTTCCAAAATTAAGGGAACATATTCAATTAATAATAGCAAATTGCAGAAAATGCAAAGAAATTAAGTATGATAGGAAACCAATAAAACCAAACTTTCAATTTACAGAAAAACCAGATACAAAAAACCAATTTATACATTTAGACATATTTCACATAAAACACAAATCGTTTGTTACAATCATAGATAAACTTACAAAATTTGCAGATGCTTATAATATTATAGATAGAAATTGGCGAACAAAGATGCAAATTATGATAGAACATTTTGCAAAATTTAATAAACCACAGAAAATAATAATGGATAATGAGTTTAGATCAGAACATATAATACAGTTTTTAAACAGTGAAAATATTTCAATACATTATACTAAACCCAATTCACATACAGAAAACACTGATATTGAAAGATTACATTCTACACTAATTGAGATAATAACAGGAATAGATAATAATGAACTATCTATTGAATCTAAAATTCAATTAGCAATAATAGCTTACAATAAACGTTATCATTCAACAATAAAATGTACACCAAATTATGCTAAAGACACAGAAGATGCACATAAATTAACAAGTAAGAAAACTCTAGTCGGAGGTGCCCGACTAGGAGATCCCCTGAGCCCCGTCCGATTTGCATTGTTCAATACGCTATATAGCTTGCATATAACATTAAATTTTGCAAAATTAAAATATATATTGAAATTTTATTCAACTAGAATGTATGTAAATAAAAAATAAATTTAAATAATTAAATAAATAAACAAATTAACAAAAACCCCCCCCCTTATTTAATTTTAATTTTTAATTATTTTTTATTTTTTTTTTTTATATTTTTTTTTAATTTATTTAATTTTATATATATTAATTAATTTATTTTTATATAATTTAAATTAAATAAATAATTTAATATTATTTAATTATATTTTAATCTTCTTTTAATATACATTTCTTCGTATGCCTCCCCCCCCCCACCCCCATACTTTTCACATATATATCACATAATACTCATCATTCCTGTCACATACCCCCATCCCTCCCCATCCTCTCTCATATATTTCCTTTTTTTTTTGCTTTTTCTTCTCCTCATTTTCTTTTTTTTTTTTTCGCCTTTACCCCCCTTCCCTCCCACTACCCCCCCCCCCCCCCGTACTCTTTTATCCACCATCCAATCCCCCTTTCCCTCCTCATACCTCCCTATTTCATTTTTTTTTTTTTTTTTTTTTTTTTTTTTATTTTCTTTATTCTTGTTTTTTTTATTTTTTCTTCTCTCTTCGTCTTTTGCTTTCCACCCCCCCCTCCCCGCCCCGGCGCCGCGCCCCCGGCGCGGCCGCGGCCTCCTCCCCTACCTACCCCCCTCGCCTACTTTCTAGTTTGTATTTTTATATTTTTTTGGCAATCCTATTCCCATATTCATTTTTTATTTTTTTTTTTTGTTATTCACACACACAAAAATAACACACCCCTATCATAAACAATTATTATTTTGAAAATTTTATATTTCCATACATTATTTCAATATATATATTTCTCTTGAGTTCCTTCTTTTCCTCCTCTCATTTTTTTTTTTTTTTTTTTTGGGGCGGGATTTTTTGTGCGCGGCGTTATTTTTGTTTTTGCCCCCCCCCCCCCCCCGCCGGCCCCCATCTTTCATCCCCGTCGGCGGCCTGTCTCCTCCCCCCCATGCTTTTTTTTTCCCCCCCCCCCCCCCCCCCCGTTGTTTTCCGCCCCCCCCCCCCCCCCTCCCTCCGTGGCTTCCTTTCCCCTCCCCCCCCCCCCCGGCGCCGCCCTCCCTATTTTTGTCCTTCCTTCCTTTTTTCCTATAATTATACCCCTCTCACCCCTCTCATATGTTATTGTACTCTCTTTTCACTCCCTCTCCCCCCCCCCGTGTGCGCCCATATTTTTTTCATAATATTTAGGACGCCGCCCGTCTCCCCCTCTATATTCCTTTCTCTCCCCCCCCCCCCGGCCGCCATACCCCCCTTTTTTTGCCTTGGCGCCCGCCACTCCACATCTCCCCTCCCCCCCCCTCCAATTCTTTTTTTTCCCCCCGCCCCCACCTTCCTTCCCCCCCCCCCCGGCGCGGGACTCCCTTTTATTCGGGGACCGATATTTCCATTCCCCTCCCCCTACGGGGAAAAATAATTTTCCTTCCGCGGCCGGGGGGGGGCATTTCCCAAAACACCAATATTCTTTTTTCCCTTTGGGAAAAGAATAAAAAAAAAAATAAAAGAAAAACAAACATCACCGCACCTTGACTCGAACCTGCATCTATTTACTACATACATATGTATCGTTAAAGCACATCATCTCAACTAGCACAACCAAATCGTGTTTATAAATTTAAAAAAAATGAAAAAAGTTACGCTGTTGTCACTGAGTTTCGAACTCGGGACCTTTCGTTTACACGCTTTGCGTCTATCCACTACGCCACACCAGTATTGCGTTGATTGTTGGCAAAACGCAAAGTAGTACTACAAGGCGATATGTGACAAATACAAAACTAAAGAAGCAGATCAATCGCAATTGTGATTCTTAGAATATGCTGAAATGCGCGCATATGAATTTATTTGTATGTGTATATACAAAAACGGTGGTCTGTTTCAATGTATGCGTGTAAAGGGCGATATATGACAAATACAAATACAATTCAAGCACAGATTTGGTTGAAGAATATGCTAGAAAAGGCGCTTGCACGTTTCAATGTATGTGTATGTGTAAATGTTTTTTGCTGCGCGTCGCTGCTTGCCACGTGCGTGTATTAATTGGCCAAACGTTTTGTTTAATAAATCGGGACTGACTTAACGGAATTTGATGAAACTTTCAGCATATGATTCTATTGAATTTTTTACATTTTATAAAAATGCTAATTTATTCACATGGTTATAATTGCAACAGACTCACAATGGGTGTTTGACGGTAGGGGGGGGGGTTAATTAGTGAAAAGAGCTGGCATCCAAAAAATAAAAAAATAGAAATTGCATAAAATTCACATAAATCTATATGCAAAATTTGAGGGGTTTAGCTCTTAAGATGTGGGAGATAAAATTTTATAACCTGTTTTCGATAAGGTTTAAAATCGATAACAAAACAACAAAAATAAATATCGTTTTTTGGTAACAAACTTGACCTGCGCGTGCTATCCACGGACCCAACAAAAAAAAATTCAAGTCTCTAGCGTGTCTAGATGCTTCAATTGACGCGTTTAAGTATATGGACGGACGGACAGACAGACAGACGCACAGGGCTAAATCGACTCAGCTCGTCGTCCTGATCAAGAATATATATACTTTGTGGGGTCTGACACGCCTCCTTCTGCCTGTTACATACATTTAACAAAACCATTATACCCTGATTTACCATTTTCAATGGGCTCAGGGTATAAAAATGACTATCGTGGAACGTAAGAAAATGATTATAAACAAAAGAAATGATACAAGAGAAGAATACAATGAACAAAGACATGAAGGTCCAATTAATAACTTTAAAAGAGTCAGACATAAGAATGAGCTTTATTTTAGATATGCAGAGTTAAACAAGTAAGAAAACTCTAGTCGGAGGTGCCCGACTAGGAGATACCCTGAACCCCGTCCGATTTGCATTTTTTAATACGCTTTATAGCTTGCATATAATATTAAATTTTCCAAAATTAAATTATAATTTTGAAATTTTATTCAACTAGAATTTATGTAAATAAAAAATAAATAAATAATTAAATAAATAAACAAATTATAAACAAGTAAGAAAACTCTAGTCGGAGGTGCCCGACTAGGAGATACCCTGAGCCCCGTCCGATTTGCATTGCTTAATACGCTATATAGCTTTCATATAATATTACATTTTCCAAAATTAAATTATAATTTTGAAATTTTATTTAACTAGAATTTATGTAAATAAAAAATAAATAAATAATTAAATAATTAATAAATAAACAAATTATAAAAAACAAAAGAAGAAGATAAACAAACATCACCGCACCTGGACTCGAACCTACATCTATTTACTACATATGTAACGTTAAAGCGCGTCATCTCAACTAGCACGACCACCTCATGTTTATAGATTTAAAAAAAAAATTAAAAAAGTTACGCTGTCGTCACCGAGTTTCGAACTCGGGACCTTTCGTTTACGCGCTTTGCGTCTACCCACTACGCCACACCAGTATTGCGGTGCTTGTTGGCAAAACGCAAAGTAGTACTACAAGGGCGATATTTGACAAATACAAAACAAAAGAAGCTAAAGAAGTAGAACAATCGCAATTGTGATTCTTAGAATATGCTGAAATGCGCGCATATGAATGTATGTGTATGTGGACATAAAAAAACGGTGGTCTGTTTGAATGTATGCCTGTAAAGGGCGATATATGACAAATACAAAACTACATAAGCGGCTGAAAATGCAAACACAATCAAACACAGATTTGGTTGAAGAAATGTAGAAGAATGGTTGAAAATTTGTGCACCTGCATAGTAGACGCGCTTGCACGTTTCAATGTATGTGTATGTGTAAATGTTTTTTGCTGCGCGTCGCTGCTTGCCACGTGCGTGTGTTAATTGGCCAAACGTTTTGTTTAATAAATTGGGACTGACTTAACGGAATTTGATGAAACTTTCAGCATTTGATTCTATTGAATTTTTTACATTTTATAAAAAAGCTAATTTTATTCACATGGTTATATTTGCAACAGACTCTCAATGTCAAGGTCTTGGAGAAGGGGCGGGTAAGGGGGGGAGGGGTGTAATTAGTAAAAAGAGCCGGTACCCAAAAAATAAAAAAATAGAAATTGCATAAAATTCACGTGAATCTATATGCAAAATTTGAGGGGTCTAGCTCTAAAGATGTGGCAGATAGAATTTTATAACTTGTTTTCGATAAGGTTTAAAATCGATAACAAAACAACAAAAATAGATATCGATTTTTGGTAACAAACTTGACCTGCGCGTGCTATCCACGGACCCAACAAAAAAAATTCAAGTCTCTAGGTCAACTACGTTCTGAGATCGACGCGTTCAAACATACGGACAGACGGACAGACGGACAGACGGACGGACGGACAGACGGACGGACAGACAGACGGACAGGGCTAAATCGACTCAGCTCGTCGCCCTGATCAAGAATATATATACTTTGTGGGGTCTGACACGCCAACTTCTGCCTGTTACATACATTTAACAAAACCATTATACCCTGATTTCCCATTTTCAATGGGCTCAGGGTATAAAAACAAAAGAAGATAAACAAACATCACCGCACCTGGACTCGAACCTACATCTATTTACTACATATGTAACGTTAAAGCGCGTCATCTCAACTAGCATGACCACCTCATGTTTATAGACTTTAAAAAAAAATTAAAAAAGGTACGCTGTCGTCACCGAGCTTCGAACTCGGGACCTTTCGTTTACGCGCCTTGCGTCTATCCACTACGCCACACCAGTATTGCGTTGCTTGTTGGCAAAACGCAAAGTAGTACTACAAGGCGATATTTGACAAATACAAAACTAAAGAAGCTAAAGCAGCAGATCAATCGCAATTGTGATTCTTAGAATATGCTGAAATGCGCGCATATGAATGTATGTGTATGTGTATATACAAAAACGGTAGTCTGTTTGAATGTATGCGTATAAAGGGCGATATATGACAAATACAAAACTACAGAAGCGGCTGTGTACATGCATAAGCAGATGCGCTTGCACGTTTCAATGCATGTGTATGTGTAAATGTTTTTTGCTGCGCGACGCGTCGCTGCTTGCCACGTGCGTGTGTTAATTGGCCAAACGTTTTGTTTAATAGATTGGGACTGACTTAACGGAATTTGATGCAACTTTCAGCATTTGATTCTATTGAATTTTTTACATTTTATAAAAATGCTAATTTTAATCACATGGTTATATTTACAACAGACTCTCATGAGTGGAGAAGTGGTGTGGAGAGGGGGGGGGGGGGTTAATTAGTAAAAAGAGCCGGTATCCAAAAAATAAAAAAATAGAAATTGCATAAAATTCACATGAATCTATATGCAAAATTTGAGGGGTCTTGCTCTAAAGATGTGGCAGATAGAATTTTATAACTTGTTTTCGATAAGGTTTAAAATCGATAACAAAACAACAAAAATAGATATCGTTTTTTGGTAACAAACTTGACCTGCGCGTGCTATCCACGGACCCAACAAAAAAAAAATTCAAGTCTCTAGCGTGTCTAGATGCTTCAATTGACGCGTTTAAGTATATGGACGGACGGACAGACAGACAGACGCACAGGGCTAAATCGACTCAGCTCGTCGCCCTGATCAAGAATATATATACTTTGTGGGGTCTGACACGCCTCCTTCTGCCTGTTACATACATTTAACAAAACCATTATACCCTGATTTCCCATTTTCAATGGGCTCAGGGTATAAAAATGACTATCGAGGAACGTAAGAAAATGATTATAAACAAAAGAAATGATACAAGAGAAGAATACAATGAACAAAGACATGAAGGTCCAATTAATAACTTTAAAAGAGTCAGACATAAGGATGAGCCTTATTTTAGATATGCAGAGTTAAACAAGTAAGAAAACTCTAGTCGGAGGTGCCCGACTAGGAGATACCCTGAACCCCGTCCGATTTGCATTTTTTAATACGCTTTATAGCTTGCATATAATATTAAATTTTCCAAAATTAAATTATAATTTTGAAATTTTATTCAACTAGAATTTATGTAAATAAAAAATAAATAAATAATTAAATAAATAAACAAATTATAAAAAACAAAAGAAGATAAACAAACATCACCGCACCTGGACTCGAACCTACATCTATTTACTACATATGTAACGTTAAAGCGCGTCATCTCAACTAGCACGACCACCTCATGTTTATAGATTTAAAAAAAAAATTAAAAAAGTTACGCTGTCGTCACCGAGCTTCGAACTCGGGACCTTTCGTTTACGCGCCTTGCGTCTATCCACTACGCCACACCAGTATTGCGTTGCTTGTTGGCAAAACGCAAAGTAGTACTACAAGGCGATATTTGACAAATACAAAACTAAAGAAGCTAAAGCAGCAGATCAATCGCAATTGTGATTCTTAGAATATGCTGAAATGCGCGCATATGAATGTATGTGTATGTGTATATACAAAAACGGTAGTCTGTTTGAATGTATGCGTATAAAGGGCGATATATGACAAATACAAAACTACAGAAGCGGCTGTGTACATGCATAAGCAGACGCGCTTGCACGTTTCAATGCATGTGTATGTGTAAATGTTTTTTGCTGCGCGACGCGTCGCTGCTTGCCACGTGCGTGTGTTAATTGGCCAAACGTTTTGTTTAATAGATTGGGACTGACTTAACGGAATTTGATGCAACTTTCAGCATTTGATTCTATTGAATTTTTTACATTTTATAAAAATGCTAATTTTAATCACATGGTTATATTTACAACAGACTCTCATGAGTGGAGAAGGGGTGTGGAGAGGGGGGGTTAATTAGTAAAAAGAGCCGGTATCCAAAAAATAAAAAAATAGAAATTGCATAAAATTCACATGAATCTATATGCAAAACTTGAGGGGTCTAGCTCTAAAGATGTGGCAGATAGAATTTTATAACTTGTTTTCGATAAGGTTTAAAATCGATAACAAAACAACAAAAATAGATATCGTTTTTTGGTAACAAACTTGACCTGCGCGTGCTATCCACGGACCCAACAAAAAAAAATTCAAGTCTCTAGCGTGTCTAGATGCTTCAATTGACGCGTTTAAGTATATGGACGGACGGACAGACAGACAGACGCACAGGGCTAAATCGACTCAGATCGTCGCCCTGATCAAGAATATATATACTTTGTGGGGTCTGACACGCCTCCTTCTGCCTGTTACATACATTTAACAAAACCATTATACCCTGATTTCCCATTTTCAATGGGCTCAGGGTATAAAAATGACTATCGAGGAACGTAAGAAAATGATTATAAACAAAAGAAATGATACAAGAGAAGAATACAATGAACAAAGACATGAAGGTCCAATTAATAACTTTAAAAGAGTCAGACATAAGGATGAGCCTTATTTTAGATATGCAGAGTTAAACAAATAAGAAAACTCTAGTCGGAGGTGCCCGACTAGGAGATACCCTGAGCCCCGTCCGATTTGCATTGTTTAATACGCTATATAGCTTGCATATAATATTAAATTTTCCAAAATTAAATTATAATTTTGAAATTTTATTCAACTAGAATTTATGTAAATAAAAAATAAATTTATAATTAAATAAATAAACAAATTATAAAAAAACAAAAGAAGATAAACAAACATCCCCGCACCTGGACTCGAACCTGCATCTATTTACTACATATGTATCGTTAAAGCACATCATCTCAACTAGCACAACCACCTCATGTTTATAAATTTAATAAAAAATTAAAAAAGTTACGCTGTAGTCACTGAGTTTCGAACTCGGGACCTTTCGCTTACGAGCGTTGCGTCTACCCACTACGCCACACCAGTATTGCGTTTCTTGTTGGCAAAACGTAAAGTACTACTACAAGGGCGATATGTGACAAATACAAAACTAAAGAAGCTAAAGAAGCAGATCAATCGCAATTGTGATTCTTAGAATATGCTGATATGCGCGCATATGAACGTATGAGTATGTGTATATACAAAAACGGTGGTCTGTTTCAATGTATGCGTGTAAAGGGCGATATATAACAAATACAAAACTAAAGAAACGGCTGAAAATGCAAAAACAGAATTTACACAGATTTTGTTGAAGAATATGCTAGAATAAATAGCCTTGAATTTATTTGTACACATGCATAAGCAAACGCGCTTGCACGTTTCAATGTATGTGTATGTGTAAATGTTATTTGCTGCGCGTCGCTGCTTGCCACGTGCGAGTGACAATTGGCTAAACGTTTTGTTTAATAGATTGGGACTGACTTAACGGAATTTGATGAAACATTCAGCATTTGGTTCTATTGAATTTTTTACATTTTATAAAAATGCTAATTTTATTCACATGGTTATATTTGCAACAAACTCTCAATGGGTCGAGAGTGGTGTGGCGAGGGGCGAGGGGGCGTTAATTAGTAAAAAGAGCCGGTATCCAAAAAATAAAAAAATAGAAATTGCATAAAATTCAAATGAATCTATATGCAAAATTAGGGGGTCTAGCTCTAAAGATGTGGCAGATAGAATTTTATAACTTGTTTTCGATAAGGTTTAAAATCGATAACATTACAACAAAAATATATATAGTTTTTGGTAACAAACTTGAACTGCGCGAGTAATATATGCATTTAAGGTAATCGATATAAGCATATTTTTAAGCGATTTCACATCACTAAAAGACAAAGTCCATACGTAAATGTCGCATGTTTGGGATGATGAAAGAACCAGCAACATTATGAAATTAAAATTACAAAGAAATATCTACTAAGCTGACGCCAGAATAGTCTAGCAACATATTGAAACTAAAATTAAAAAGAAACAGCTATGACGCCAGAATAAGCAGCAACATTGTAACTTTGACTTTGAAATGAATAAAGACAGTTCTAATCTGAGACTTAACTGAAGAGGTTGAGCCATGTTATTTAATTTCAAAAACAAAGAACTCAAAACAAAATTGGCGCAGCCGGTAGGATCCTTTTTTTTAAAAAAAGGATTCTGTGATAAATTCGAACTAAAAACAAGTAAGAAAACTCTAGTCGGAGGTGCCCGACTAGGAGATCCCCTGAGCCGTCCGATTTGCATTGTTTAATACGCTATAAAGCTTGCATATAACATTAAATTTTGCAAAATTATATTATAATTTTGAAATTTTATTCATCTAGAATGTATGTAAATCAAAAATAAATTAATAATTAAATAATTAAACAAATTAACAAAAAACAGAAAACAAAAACGAACATCACCGCACCTGGACTCGAACCTGCATCTATTTACTAAATATGTATCGTTAAAGTACATCATCTCAACTAGCACAACCACATCATGTTTATAAATTTAAAAAAAATTAAAAAAGTTACGCCGTTGTCGTCACTGACTTTCGAACTCGGGACCTTTCGTTTACGCGCTTGCGTCTACCCACTACGCCACACCAGTATTGCGTTTCTTGTTGGCAAAACGTAAAGTACTACTACAAGGGCGATATGTGACAAATACAAAACTAAAGAAGCAGAGCAATCGCAATTGTAATTCTTAGAATATGCTGAAATGCGCGCATATGAACGTATGAGTATGTGTACATACAAAAACGGTGGTCTGTTTCAATGTATGCGTGTTAAGGGCTACATATGACAAATACAAAACTACAGAAGCGGCTGAAAATGCAAACAGAATTCAAACACAGATTTGGTTGAAGAATATGCTAGAACGAATGACGTTGAATGTATTTGTGCACATGCATAGTAGACGCGCTTGCATGTTTTAATGTATGTGTATGTGTAAATGTTTTTTGCTGCGTGTCGCTGCTTGCCACGTGCGTGTGATTATTGGCCAAACGTTATGTTTAATAAATCGGGACTGACTTAACGGAATTTGATGAAACATTCAGCATATGATTCTATCGAATTTTTTACATTTTTTAAAAATGCTAGTTTATTCACATGGTTATATTTGCAACAGACTCTCAATGGGTGTTTGGTGGCAAGGGGGGGGGGGGGGGGTTAATTTGTAAAAAGAAATAAAATTGAAAAAATAACAAAATTGAAATTGCATAAAATTCTAGCTCTAAAGGTGTGGAAGATATAATTTTATAATCTGTTTTCGATAAGGCTTAAAATCGATAAAAAAACAACAAAAATAGATATCGTTTTTTGGTAACAAACTTGACCTGCGCGTGCTATCCACGGACCCAACAAAGAAAATTCAAGTCTCTAGCTTGTCTAGATGCTTCAATCGACGCGTTCAAACATACGGACAGACGGACGGACGGACAGACGGACAGACGGACGGACGGACGGACAGACAGACGGACAGGGCTAAATCGACTCAGCTCGTCGCCCTGATCAAGAATATATATACTTTGTGGGGTCTGACACGCCTCCTTCTGCCTGTTACATACATTTAACAAAACTATTATACCCTGATTTCCCATTTTCAATGGGCTCAGGGTATAACAAGTCGACAAATTTATAAATCGATCATTATAAAATAAAAAGTCAAACTAAAAATAAGTTGAAAAGTTTAATAAATCGAAAAAAAAAATCGAACTACAAATAAGTTGACAAGTTTTAAAAAGTACATCTCAACACTGGCAACCAGAAAACAAAAGAGAGCAGTATATTACACAAATGTCATCGCAGCAATTATATGAGCAGTTGATCAACAAGGAGCGGCAACTAGAGGAAAACAACCTTACCCCCCCCCCAGAAACCCCCAAGGCGCCCCAGAAGGAGGGTGTTTAAAACCACCAATTTTTGGCCACCGTCCCGGGAACGGGGATATATCGATTAACTAATTCTTCCCCGCGGGGAGTACCTTCCCCCAAGAGTGGAGGACACTGAACTAAGACGAGAGGCCACTAGGACAATCTTCAACAAGACAATCCAAGGACAGGCGAAGGATGTAGTTATCAATATACCGGAACCAGACAACTGGGAGCTAATCAAGTCAACCCTAAAGCTGAGGTATCGACCGGACACGGAACCCCATCAAATTTGCCGTAAAATTTATGAGTTAAAAGTAGACACAGTAAGCGAACTTGTAGCAGAACTACAAAATATTAAGTATAAAACAGACGAATTAAAAGTTTACCATCAAAACGATCATTTTATAGATTTAAGTAACGTAGAAAGTTTACTAGTAAATGCAGCTAAAGAAATGACTCAAGGCCCTTTACTTGATAAAATATACGAAGAAAGAAATTTAAATGAGATTTTAAAAATAATGATGTTACGTAGATACGAAAATAGTTAACAAGAAACAACAATATTATCAACAAAATTATAACAATAACAAGCAATCTTATTATCAACCACAAAGTGATCACAACAAAAATCAAGAAAATTACCAACAAAACAATCAGCAACAATGGTACAGAAACAACTCAGGTCACTACAGACAAGATTATATTCAACACAATTCAGGACAGAGTCTCCCTAACCAAAATCATCAGCAAACAAATTCACAACAGTCAAAACAGTATAGGTCAAGGAATTCAGAACCCATGGAAATAGAAAACCAAGAAACAAAGCAAGATACAAACAGTTACCAAGAAACAAGAAATGACTACGACCAGGCAGAGGTTAATAATACAGTTTTTTTTATGAAGCAGCCTCGGAATGCCTACCATTATTAGAACTAAACATCGATAAACATAGATATATAGCATTAATAGATACAGGAGCAAGTTTAAGTCTAGTTAACAACCAAATTAATGGGCACACAAAGATTAAGCTGAATAAACCCATATCATATAGCACAATTAATAGTAAGGACAAAATAGAGTATGAAATTCATACAATAGCACCTAGAGAATTTAATTTACCAAACAACGCTAGAGTCCGCTGGAAGTTAGCCCCACTAAAGGGAAGAAAATATAACTTTATTATAGGTATAGACCTTCTACAATTTTTAAGTGCAGTTATTAATATTGAAAGAAACAGTTTAACATTAAATCACAAAGAAAACCGTATATTAAATAAGCCATATCAATATGAAGAAATCTGTGCATTAGAGAGTACTATGGATAAATATGATAGCTTGGCATTAGATCATTTAAATACACAAGAAGTAATTGAAGTTAAGAAAAGTAATATCGTTTTATAGTTTTCTTAACTTCAACCTTTTTTTTTTAAAGAAGGAGATAAACTAACTAGTACAACCGAAATAGAACATGAAATACGGACAACTACAGATGAACAACTTAATTCAAAGCAAAAAAAAAAAAAAAAAAAAAAAAAAAAAAAAAAAAAAAAAAAAAAAAAACCACACATACAAAAAAAAACAAAAAAAACAAAAAAAAAAAAAAAAAAAAAAAAAAAAAAAAAAAAAAAAAAAAAAAACAAACAAACAAAAACAATACCCAAAAAAAAAAAATAAATAAAACCCCCCCCCCCACACAACACCCCCAACAAAAAAAAAAAAAAAAAAAAAAAAAAACACCCCCCCCCCCCCCATAAAACCCCCCCCCCAACAAAAAAAAAAAAATAAAAAAAAACAAAAAAAAACACCCCCCCCCCCCCCCTCTCCCCATAAATTTCAAAAAAATTATAATTTTAAATTTATCAATAAATATATAAAAAAAAAAAAAAATTTATAAATAAAAAAAAAAACAAAAAAACAAAAAAAAAAAAAAAAAAAAAACAACCCCCCACCCTCCCCCCACCCCCCCTCTCCAATACTACCCCCCCCACCACAACCCCAAATAAAAAATAAAAAAAAAAAAAAAAAAATAACCCCCCCTTCCCCCCCCCCTCCCCCCCCCCCCCCCCTACACACAAAACAAAACAAAAAAGCAAAAAGCAGACAATCGCAATTTATTCTTAGAATATGCTGAAATCGCGCATAGAACTATGATATGTTATATACAAAAACGGTGGTCTTTTCAATGTATGCGTGTAAAGGGCGATATATAACAAATACAAAACTAAAGAAACGGCTGAAAATGCAAAAACAGAATTTACACAGATTTTGTTGAAGAATATGCTAGAATAAATAGCCTTGAATTTATTTGTACACATGCATAAGCAAACGTGCTTGCACGTTTCAATGTATGTGTATGTGTAAATGTTATTTGCTGCGCGTCGCTGCTTGCCACGTGCGAGTGACAATTGGCTAAACGTTTTGTTTAATAGATTGGGACTGACTTAACGGAATTTGATGAAACATTCAGCATTTGGTTCTATTGAATTTTTTACATTTTATAAAAATGCTTATTTATTTACATGGTTATATTTGCAACAAACTCTCAATGGGTCGAGTTGGCGAGGGGCGAGGGGGCGTTAATTAGTAAAAAGAGCCGGTATCCAAAAAATAAAACAATAGAAATTGCATAAAATTCAAATGAATCTATATGCAAAATTGGGGGTCTAGCTCTGAAGATGTGGCAGATAGAATTTTATAACTTGTTTTCGATAAGGTTTAAAATCGATAACATTACAACAAAAATATATATAGTTTTTCGGTAACAAACTTGACCTGAATAAGCAGCAACATTGTAACTTTGACTTTGATGTGAATAAAGACAGTTCTAATCTGAGACTTAACTGAAGAGGTTGAGCCATGTTATTTAATTTCAAAAACAAAGAACTCAAAACAAAATTGGCGCAGCCGGTAGGATCCTTTTTTTTTAAAAAAGGATTCTGTGATAAATTCGAACTAAAAACAACTAAGAAAACTCTAGTTTCGGAGGTGCCCGATTAGGAGATCCCCTGAGCCCCGTCCGATTTGCATTGTTTAATACGCTATATAGCTTGCATATAACATTAAATTTTGCAAAATTAAATTATAATTTTGAAATTTTATTCAACTAGAATGTATGTAAATCAAAAATAAATTAATAATTAAATAATTAAACAAATTAACAAAAAACAGAAAACAAAAACGAACATCACCGCACCTGGACTCGAACCTGCATCTATTTACTAAATATGTATCGTTAAAGCACATCATCTCAACTAGCACAACCACATAATGTTTATAAAATTAAAAAAAAAATTAAAAAAGTTACGCTGTTGTCACTGGGGGACCTTTCGTTTTGCGTCTATCGACTACGCCACACCAATATTGTGTTGGGTTTTGGCAAAACGCAAAGTACTACTACAAGGGCGATACGATACTAAAGAAGCTAAAGAAACAGATCAATTGCAATTGTGATTCTTAGAATATGCTGAAATTGCGCGCATATGAACGTATGAGTATGTGTACATACAAAAACGGTGGTCTGTTTCAATGTATGCGTTTAAAGAGCGGTATATGACAATTACATTAGTAAAAAGAAAAGGTATCCAAAAAATAAAAAAATTGAAATTGCATAAAATTCACATGAATCGATATGCAAAATTTGAGGGGTCTAGCTCAACAAAAATAGATATCGTTTTTTGGTAACAAACTTGACCTGCGCGAGTTATCGCCAACGGCTCTACGTCGCCCCCTCCGAAACCCGCTCGTACTATTCTGACCTGACAAACAATGTCATCGAACTCTTACATTGTTGACCCGCTCCACTTAAAGCACTTGACAATATTTAGCTGATGCAACAGAAATCGAACTAAAGATTTGATGTAAACAATTTCTGAGTCTGGGACTCGACATCCGGCAACAAACCGAATCAGCGGTCCCACATTACATAGCCCTTAGATTTATACATAATGTTCTTTACTATACATAGCCTCTGCGTAGGCTTATATAAAGAAAGATTGAATAAACCACACTTCACTTCGGAACGAACTCACAAAAAGAACGGTCGTGTTTTATTCAAGTGTTTTTCACAGTTCAAGTGCAAAGTCAAAACCACTTAATATTACAAGAAAAGCTTTACAAACCACGTTCACACTCGGGACAACCCATGAAGCCAGAGACTCACAGGACTGGACTGGTAATTGGCGCAGCCGGCATACAGAACCAAGGAACGCAAGGATGCTTCTCGGAATCACCACGATATTAATAATGTAAAGACAGGTGAGCTAGTGGCAAAGAGTAGGGAAAGAAGACTCATTTGGCAAAAGAGTAACACAAGAGAAAAAAGAGAAGAAAAAAGAGAGTAAAAATGATTTGTATGGCAGGCATCATTGTTTATTTTTAACAACACATATATAACTAAACAATCACAAAAAAAAAATTTTTTTTTATTCCTTTATTATTGCTATGACAAGGATCTAGTGCAGATCATTGTTTAGTACTAATGGAAACAATACATATATAACTAAACAAGTGTTATACCCTACAAAATAAAAAGTGTTCCTTTATTATTGCTATGGCAAGGATCTAGTGCAGATCATTGTTTGGCACTAATGGAAACAATATATATATAACCAAGCAAGTGTTCCTTTATTATTGCTATGGCGAGCATCTAGTGCAGATCAGTGCCTAGTACTAATGGAAACGGTATATATATAAATATATATATATATATATATAAAAAAAAATATTCCTTTATTATTGCTATGGCGAGCATCTAGTGCAGATCAGTGCCTAGTACTAATGGAAACAATATATATATAACAACTAACCATACAACACATAGACTGGACATCGGTACAAAATTGCGCAGAGCTCGGAATTTGTAGAGGAGGTCCCAGACAACTTCGTATTTGCTCGGCTCGGTTACTGAGGCTCTCGAAAAAAAAAACAGCGCGAAGCAGAATCATTCTGCTTTAAGACATCGACCGAACAACAGCGGACAAAAATTGAAATTTGCTGTCATGCGATTCTATTTCTTTGCTGCTGAGTGAAGAGTATGCCGAATTCTTGAAAGCGTTTGCCATACTCATGCAAAATGTTCGCTTTTTCATGCTTTTTTGTTACGCAGGGTATGAAAGCGTTGGTGCGCTTAACAATATGATTTCACGACAAGCATGCACACATTCTTACAGTCCCTTACTACATATGTGTGTATTCATGTGCCTATATGTGAAACTTGCTGCCTGTAGAATTTACAGTTGCTACATCTTGTGGCCTGAGTATGGGATGGCTGAGGAAGTTTTGTATGTGTGCATGTGTGTGCATAATATGTTTGCACAAGCAGCAGCTCCCGAAAATTGTAAAATTTGTTCTTCAAGAGCTCGCATTTCTTCCCTACTGAGCAGGTATAGCACATTGATGAATGGGTTTACCATGGCTTATGCAAAATGTTTAGATTTTTACTATTATTTGTATGAAGGGTATGAAAGCGTTGGTGCGTTTAACGAATATATTTTTTGTAGTCGCTCTTGCTGCTTGTGGAACATTTGTATGCGAATACACCTAATTCTGTTTTTACACGAATTATTTTTACACGAATTTGAAATAACACGAGTAAATACGAAAAACTATTTCTATTTTTACACGACATAATTTGAAATAACACGAATACAAAAAAAAAAAATTACTTTTTTTACATGAATTATTGGATTTAACACGTTTTTTTTCAATGAATTTTTTTAAAGTAAAAAGAGAGCAACTCACCACGATGAGTAAATTTCAAGCAAGTAAATTTCAAGCATCGGCCAATCTATTATTTTTGTACTTGGCCAGTATCTTTTTTTACACGATTTTTTTTTACACGAATTTCTCGGGAACCATTCTATCGTGTAAAAACAGAATTAGGTGTATGTGTGTTGATAGTACGAGCATTGGTGTGCGCCTACCACGGGCTTTTAATTGCGTGAATGATTTTGCATTAGAATTGCAGAGGGAGTATTAAAGAAGCATTAAAGACCTTTTTGTTCAAAACTTTCAACTTAAGATAGTAAATGGATTTCCCTGCCCACCCTTGTTTTCCAAATAGAAGATTAAATTATAATCAGTTTGTTTTAATTTTGATAAGAATTATTATTGGCACATACGCAGCCAACAACAACACAATTAATACACAAAGCAGTTGTCAAGCTTGTGCACAGCACATATCAACGCATCCACAATATTATGCGAACATATAAGAACACAATAACACAAGTAAGCACAGAAAATTCAGTAAGCTCGTTTGTTTTGGTTCCAAGCGTTAGCGATCGTGCTTGCACGTCACACGAATATCGATAATCCATCCGATACTTAGTTCAGGGGTGGAACGTTTTTTTTGTGACGTCATTGCTCCAGCAGGTTCACTTTGAGAACAAATAAAAATAATAAAAAGAATAAACAGATTTTTTAGACTTTCTTTATAAATATACTTGTTGAGGAACCATTTGTCATTATTTAGCATATTTTTCATTATTTAACATATTTTGTATTTTTTAGTATATATGCAACTTTAATTGATATCGGCGAATGAACAGCTGTATCAAGATCAATATCGGTTAAGTCGATACATTATGTTAGTATTGAGTAAGCAAACGAACGGACAAGTTTAGTGTACCAGCAATTGGCTGATATAGTTCAAATAAAATAAAGATATGTTTAATTTTTCATCATAAAATTTTGTCCTTCGAGCCGGATCCGTTGGGCATTGCTACTGAACACTCACTTTGGATTTTTGGAAACGGCGCGCACTATTGGAAAAGTGCCGTGTTTTGTCTTGTCGTGTTTTTGCTGCTGGCGACGCAGCATTTGCACATTCTTGGAATTACGTATTGATATTTGGCATCATACGTAATAAACGGCGCGCACTATTTGAAAAGTGCCGTGTTTTTGCTGCTGAAGACGCAGCATTTGCACATTCTTGGAATTACGTTTTGATATTTGGCATCATACGTAATGAACGGCGCGCACTATTGGAAAAGTGGCGTGTTTTGTCTGGTCGTGTTTTTGCTGCTGGCGACGCAGCATTTGCACATTCTTCGAATTACGTATCGATATTTGGCATCATACGTAATAAACGGCGCGCACTATTGGAAAAGTGGCGTGTTTGTCTTGTCGTGTTTTTGCTGCTGGCGACGCAGCATTTGCACATTCTTGGAATTACGTATCGATATTTGGCATCATACGTAATTACTAGTACGCACTATTGGAAAAGTGCTACTGGCTACTTTGGACAACAACTTGAATTGACTGCGGGCAACGCAGCAAGCTGCAATGGAAAATCTTCGTACTTTACTGGGAGCCAGAAGTAGATTGAAGGCAACGATTACGCGCATTTCTGTATACGCGGAACACCCGCCTGATGGCTGCACATTCTACGATATTGATGTCAAATTGGACAAGCTGGTTCAGGGTTGGGAGGAGTTTGTCAATCTTGGCGACGAACTTTATAAATATGAAGATGTGCAGGGATATGTGGATCCAGAAAGTGATAACGATGCATACGAGGAGCGCGTTGATCGAGCTTGTGCCCTTCTTAAGGCACTACACACTGAGTACAAACCCCGCAAACTGGAAGAGGCCAATACTACATCTAATGTGCTCGGGGAAAGGGATGAATCGACCATCCAATGTATTTTGCAACAAATGCAGCAACAATCTCAGATGCAAATACAACAAATGCAGCAGTCTCAGACGCAAATACAGCAAATGTCTGCTGCAAAGGGAGGCTATGGATCGCATAATGCAACGACTGCTACCGCAGCGGGTTGGTAACGACTCATCGTCAGGCTCACAGCAAGTCGCAGGACCATAAACGAAGGATTGGGAACTGCCGCGGATTCATATCGCACCATTTGATGGAGACTATAAGGAAGGGAACGCGTTTAAGGGTCTGTTTGACAGTGCTGCAACTCAGACAAGCAGCAAGCCTAGACAGGACAGAGGTACCAGGAACGCGCATGCGCTACTCGCTACTTCAAAGCGCTGTGCTAAGTGCAACAAGGAACACGCATTGATGACATGTACACAGTTCTTGGACCTATCTATTCAGCAACGATATGCCATTGTAAAGTCCAAACACGTTTTATGTTTTAATTGTTTGAGACTTGGTCATGGAGTGAGCACTTGTACATCGAAGTCATCCTGTAAGTATTGCAAGCGCCGACATCACTCACTTTTGCATTTCGATCAAAGCAGCACTAGGGACAAGGGTGAGCCACAGCAGCACCAGAAGGATGAGTCAAATGAGGCACCAGGTGCTAGCACAGTAGTAGCACTGACGAACGCCATGAACATTGCGAAATGTGGCAAGGGTGCAAATATGAGAAGTACACTGCCAACGGCACAGGTGTATGTGCGCAATTCTCGAGGACAAGACGTTGTTTGCCGCATACTACTGGACTGCGGCTCGGAGTTGTCCTACGTTTCGGAACGCTGTATCCAGACATTGGGTCTGGCCCGTTTACACTCTCGCATTTCCATATCTGGAATCTCATCAATCAAGGCAGAAACGACAAGAGGGCTCTGTTCACTACACATCAAGTTGCGAGTGTCAGATGCATCGCTTGAGGTCAAGGCGCACGTGCTTGGAAACATTACTTCGACACTGATGAGAGAAACTATAGACGCAGCAGACCTCTCTATATTTAGCGGCCACACCCTAGCAGATGCCGCATTCAATACCAACGCATCAATCGACATTCTGATTGGTAACGATCACATTTGGACGGTTCTTACTGGAGATAAGTTGTGTAATGCCCAGGGGAACACAATCGCAGTCGATTCCATATTTGGATGGATCATCACATCAGTGGGTGGAGCAACTACAACTACAACTACGTCACTCTTAGCTACCATGGACATCAACACATTGTTGCAACGGTTTTGAGAACTGGAGGAAGTTCCATCGTTCACGTCTGCAAATACAGAAGATGATGTAGTGGAGACTCACTTCGTCCAAACACACTCCCGTAATGCTGAAGGGAGATACATAGTCGAGCTACCGTTCAAGCAGGACAACCCAGAGTTCGCAGACACCTTTCATGGAGCCAAGTCTCGCTTCTTGGCAGTTGAACGTCGTTTAATGAAGGATGCAGCTTTGCGATCAATGTATGTACAATTCATGAGGGAGTACATACAACTGGACCACATGAAGGAGGTGGATGTAGAAGAAGACGCCACTTCGAAGAAGATTTTCTACATGCCGCACCATCCGGTGCTAGGTGCAAAGCTGCGTGTGGTATTTGATGGCTCATATCAAGACCAAGATGGCCGGTCTCTTAACGATGCGCTTCATATTGGTCCATGTATACAACGCAATCTGTTCAACGTATGCATGAATGCACAACTTTGTATTTTCGGTAGATATTGTAAAGATGTTTAGACAGATTCTGGTTGCAGCTAAACATCAGGATTTCCAACAAATATTATGGAAAGAAGATCCGTCAGCACCATTGCAGCACTTCAGACTCTGCACAGTTACATGCGGGACTGTGTCTGCGCCATTCCTGGCAGTCCGGGTGTTAGAGCAACTCGCCAAGGACCACGAGCATGAGTTTCCTAGAGCAGCGAAGATATTGCTTGAGGATTTCTACGCGGATGATGTATTAACAGGAGCCATGACAGAGGAAGAACTGAATGGCATTCAAACTGAGTTAGTTGTACAATTGGAATTGGGAAAATGGATCTCAAATAGCACACGATTGAGCACCGTGCAAGGTGATAGAGTCAACAGGTCAGCAACAACAGCAAAGGTACTTGGACGGCCCTGGGATCCTGGAGAAGACAACCTTGCATATCCCTTGAAAACATTGTACTCATCAAGGTCGAATACGCCTCCAGCAATATGGAATCTAGGACGCGTAATCGAAGTGTACCCAGGAGAAGATGAATTAGTACGGGCAGTTAAGGTCAAGGTCGTTTCTGGAGATTATACGACCCATCAGAAAGATTGCAGCCCTACCACATTCTGAAACAGAGTTTCAGGGGGGGCCGGGATGTTGAGGAACCATTTGTCATTATTTAGCACATTTTTCATTATTTAACATATTTTGGATTTTTTAGTATATATGCAACTTTAATTGTTATCGGCGAA
This sequence comes from Drosophila meridiana, assembly GCA_035045185.1. Taxonomy (NCBI): domain Eukaryota; kingdom Metazoa; phylum Arthropoda; class Insecta; order Diptera; family Drosophilidae; genus Drosophila; species Drosophila meridiana. The sequence goes on along the minus strand of JAWNPF010000195.1, from coordinate 29,592 downwards.
TGAACAGCTGTATCAAGATCAATTATCGGTTAAGTCGATACATTATGTTAGTATTGAGTAAGCAAACGAACGGACAAGTTTAGTGTACCAGCAATTGGCTGATATAGTTCAAATAAAATAAAGATATGTTTAATTTTTCATCAATACTTAAATAAAAAATATATAAATATTTTCGTTTTATTCAACCATTTTATTGTTTTTGTTTAAATTCTTGTATACATACATATTTTTTATTTTCATTTTCAGTTTATTTATTTTTTATTCTCTATTATTGTTTTATTTATTTATTTTTTTTTTTTTTTTTTATATTATTGCTTCTCCTCGCTTCCAAAATCTATATTTGTGCCCTGTTCGGTTGACAAAGCTTGCCATTTCGTCAACTTCTTTACTCACTCTCCGAGTACGTACTCACTCTCCGAGTAATCGTCTGTCCCTAACGCAAACCTTTCCGACAGCTAACTTCTAGTTAGTCTCCATGTCGGATCGTTCTAGCTGAGTGCACCTCCTTCGCGTTTTATCAAGCCTCTGCGTCTCCCATTCCGTCAGCAGCAGACTTCCAGCACACTCAAGCGTAGTCCGGTGGTAACTCGATCCGCTCCAAAGTCCACCATTCCGTTGACTAAAATGTCGCTGTCCGAGTTTATTTCTGCTGCGGACAGGCTCATTAAATTTGAGGCCCGCATCGACCATTCCAGAGAGACTGGTTCGACCCCTGCAGATCAGGCCTTAGAGATCCGACGGGATCGAGTCAAGGTTCTGTGGGAAAAAGCCGAGCTGCAATATGAAGCGTGCTCCAAAGCACTTAGTCAGGGGGCAGGCAGTGGAAAAGTTGAGGCCATGGAAGCTAAATTCGATCACTGCTATACAGTCTACGAGCGGAGTGCCGCCCAATTGAGCAGGCAACTTGCCGCCGTGTCCGCACCGAGTGCACCGCCCGCTTCTGTGTCCGCTATTGTTTCTTCGAGCGACTGTCGCCTTCCTCCCATCGACACAGAAGTGTTCCACGGCGATTACTTGCGCTAGCCAACGTTTCGCGACCTCTTCACAGCCATATATATTGACAATCCCCGGCTGACTGCGGTGGAAAAACTCTTCCACCTTAATTCCAAAACCGCAGGCGATGCAAATGCTATAGTCGCAGAATGTCCTCTCACTAACGACGGCTTTGCATCGGCTTGGGGCGCCTTGTGCGACCGGTTCGAGAATAAGCGGCTGCTAGTCAACAGCCAGCTAAAAATCCTTCTCAACCTAACCAAGGTCCCCAAAGAATCAGGCGCGGCTCTCAGAGAGTTGCATGGCACTATGACCAGATGTGTCACTGCGATCGAGCATGCTCAAATCTCCACGGAGAATTGGGACTGTATCCTTGTGTTCCTGTGCACTTCCAAATTGCCAGAACACACTCGATCTCTCTGGGAGCATTCTCTGACAAATAAGTCAGAAATTCCAGCTTGGCAGGACGCTAGTCGATTCCTCAGCGTGCGTGCGCGAGCACTCGAAGCTATAGAAACTGACAGGTCCAGTCCTGCCGCGCCAACACCTGCCCCGAGGTACGCGAACCCTGCCCCTTCCAAACGGGTGAACTCCTTTGAAGCCCACGTCATCACTGAGAGCAAAAAATACGATCTGTGTTCGAAGGAGAACCACCCAATCCGACTCTGCCCTCGCTTCCTCCGAATGTCTGTTCAACAGCGAGAGGCCTACATAAAGCAGAAGAAGCTGTGTCTGAACTGCTTCGCACGCGGTCATCTGCTGCACGGATCACTGGTGAGTGCGCACAGCTGCCAGAAATGCAACGGTCGGCATAACACCCTGCTCCATAAAAGCATGAAACCGAGAATGGCGCTGCATCCGCAGCTGCCGTACCCCTTCATTCGCCGAGAGATGTCTCACATGTCCAGACGTATTTCTCTGCTAATACACAAGATGTCCTTCTTGGTACGGCAATAATCAATATATGCCATCTAAGAGCTACATATCCCGTGCGGGCACTGATCGATTCGGGATCTGAGGCGACTTTCATTTCTGAGCGCCTGTTCCGTCTCACCAAATTGCCCTTTCGGTCTGTGCAGACTCGAGTGTCAAGCTTAGGCCAAACTGTAACAGCCCGATCGCAAAAACTTTGCGATCTCCATATTGGAACTCCGCTGAAACCAAGACTACGGATCGAAGCATCCTACACAGGCGGCCACTCCTCAGCTTACAACGCTGATGCAGCACAAGATGGTCAGCATTCTTCCTACGGCGGTCATCGTGCTCCAAACGGCGACCAAGGATGTCGAAGTCAAGGCGCTGATTGACCCTTGCAGTCCCACCAGTGGGATCAACGCTTCCTTGGCAAAGACATTGGGTCTTTCCGTCACAAGCGTTGGTCCAGGGCAGGTCTGCACGAGTCTCATTCGGTCGAAGACCTCGCGCTTCGAGTTCGACGCGTTGTTCCAACTGGACCCCCAGCTGAACGCCAATCCGGGCCATCGAGCGGGAAGCTGGGCCTCTAGGGATCACGCTCGCCGACAGCACCTGGTCACGTCCCGGATCGGTGTCAATTGTGCTGGGGGCTGACGTGTATCCTCACGTCATCCTTCCGGGGATCGTTCCCAGCACCGACGGTCTTCCAATGGCCCAAAACACCGTGTTGGGATGGGTCATCTCGGGCGCCTGTTCATAGACCCAGCCCAGGTCTTGCAATCCTTGCAAGGGGGGGGACTATGTTTATGTCAGATTCCATTAAACAGAACTGCTCCTCCCTCCACATCCCCATGCTATGCTATTAACAACTCTGTTAATAGCATAAGCTCCAACTCCAGCTCTCCTGCTGGTTCTCTGGAGTTTTTCTGTGTACTTTCCTCCTCTTTTCCTTTTTTTTATACTTGACTCTATCTTCTTTCCGCCGTGTACGCACAATGACTGTGCAATTTCATATTGAAATAAAAAGCGAAAGTAATTTGAAAAAAACCCATAAGAAAAGTGTTTTATATTTATCTGCGACGCCCCCCTACAAACAGGGATGATGAAAGAACGAGTAACATTATGAAATTAAAATTACAAAGAAATATCTACTAAGCTGACGCCAGAATAGTCTAGCAACATGTTGAAACTAAAATTAAAAAGAAACAGCTATGACGCCAGAATAAGCAGCAATATTATAACTTTGACTTTGAAATGAATAAAGACAGTTCTAATCTGAGACTTAACTGAAGAGGTTGAGCCATGTTATTTAATTTCAAAAACAAAGAACTCAAAATAAAATTCGCGTGCTATCCACGGACCCAACAAAAAAAAATTCAAGTCTCTAGCTTGTCTAGATACTTCAATCGACTCGTTCAAACATACGGACAGACGGATATACGGACAGACGGTCGGACAGACAGACAGACGGACGGACGGACAGACGGACGGACGGACAGACGGGCGGACAGACAGACGGACGGACAGGGCTAAATCGACTCAGCTCGTCGCCCTGATCAAGAATATATATACTTTGTGGGGTCTGACACGTCTCCTTCTGCCTGTTACATACATTTAACGAAACCATTATACCCTGATATCCCATTTTCAATGGACTCAGGATATAAAAAAAAGAAAAACAAATATCACCGCACCTGGACTCGAACCTGCATCTATTTACTACATATGTAACGTTAAAGCACATCATCTCAACTAGCACAACCACCTCATATTTATAGATTTAAAAAAAAAATTAAAAAGTTACGCTGTTGTCACTGAGTTTCGAACTCGGGACCTTTCGTTTACGCGCTTTGCGTCTATCGACTACGCCACACCAGTATTGTGTTGGGTGTTGGGAAAACGCAAAGTAGTACTACAAGGCCGATATGTGACAAATACAAAGAAACAGATCAATCGCAATTGTAATTCTTAGAATATGCTGAAATGCGCGCATATGAATGTATGCGTGTTAAGGGGGATTTATGACAAATACAAAACTACAGAAGCGGCTGTGCACATGCATAAGCAGTCGCGCTTGCTCGTTTCAATGTATGTATGTGAGAATATATGTAAATGTTTTTGGCGGTGCGTCGCTGCTTGCCACGTGCGTGTGATAATTGGCTAATCGTTTTGTTTAATAAATCGGGACTGACTTAACGGAAGTTGATGAAACTTTCGGAATATGATTCTATTGAATTTTTTACATTTTATAAAAATGCTAATGTATTGACATGGTTATATTAGCAACAGACTCTGTAAATAATGGTACAACGTTATAGTTTGAGCATGTATTTTTCTTACAATATATATTATTATAATTATTATAATTATCATACCAAGTCCTAAGGATATGTGACCGGTCGCGTGATGCCATTTAAGAGCATTTATTTTAATATTATGATTTTTTATTTGTCTAAGTTCGTTTTTTAATTGATCTAGTTCTAAAGTATGATTAATAATTGGGGTTTTTAGTGGATCCCATACAATTTTGGGTATTTCACTTATATTACTTATATAGGTAGTTGATACCGTTTCGTAACTTTCAGAGTGAAGTATGTAATTTGCCATTAGTATTTTGTCCAAAGTTCTAGCCGTACAATCTGATTTTAATGTCAAAATACCTTGTTCTGGCAAGTTTATTATTTCTTGATGTGCATGATTACATTTAATGTTCACTTTTGTATTTGTCGGTATTTTAAATAACCAACTACCTCTTCTGTGTAACTCAACCCAATAATTTGATGAGGTTGAAATCATTTTGTAAAAGCAATTAACTGGTTTGTTAGGCTTAAAGGGTGACACTTCACAAGAGTCGTCATTTGCACTATTCCATGGCCAATTTCCTTCGCAAATACGTGTATAGGTTTGCCAGTGTTTGCATTTATTTAATGTTGCTTCTGACATTAAATGATATGAATCTATTGCAAAGTTATAAACTATAAATGGAAGTTTCACTTCTGCTATAATAACCCCCTGTTGGTTTTTAATTGGTAAAGGTATAATTTTAAATACCTGAGATGTGTGTTGACTGAATAATGGTATTTTAGTATTTATAATTATTTTCTTATCTAAATAGAATCCTTTAGCTGTTAACAAAGTGTAAACTTCTTTAAGTTCTGTGCCTGTTCTTTTCCCGGGTAAAACTAAATTGTCGGGTATTTTAGCTTTAATTCGAGAGATTTCATTTTGAAGTTGATTTGCTTTTAAAATATTTGTATTCAACTTTCCATGATTGATGTCGATAAGCAAGCTGATTATTCCAGCTTGAATCTTTTCACATTCATCAAGCAAGGAGTCTAACTGTTTTGTCATCATAAAGAAATTAATTGATTCTTTATAAACAAAAACATTTTCCTTAAGCGTTTCTGTCATGTTTGCAATACGCACATTTAAGTTAAGAAAGTTATGGTTTATCTCATTAATACTTTGTTTTATAATGTTTTCGGTGGAATTTATTACTGAAGCTTGTTTTTTGGTCAATTCATCTATGTTGTGTTGATTGTCTAAAAGAATTGTCATATTCTCTTCCAAAACCTCTCTGTCATCTGCGTCCATTATTCCAAATAAAATATGATAAATTGGGTCCATAAAATTTAAGGGTGAACGTTTCTCTCTTTGGGATTTGTGCACCACGAAAAGTTTGTTATTTTCTTCGAGATGATTTATCTGCCTTTGCGTGTTATTTAGAATTATGTTACATTGATTTTCAAAATCCTGGAGTTTGTAACATATTAATTTAATTTTTATACCCTGAGCCCATTGAAAATGGGAAATCAGGGTATAATGATTTGTTTAAATGTATGTAACAGGCAGAAGGAGGCGTGTCAGACCCCACAAAGTGTATATATTCTTGATCAGGGCGACGAGCTGAGTCGATTTAGCACTGTCCGTCTGTCTGTCTGTCCGTCCGTCCGTCTGTCCCTATGTTTGAACGCGTCGATTGAAGCATCTAGACAAGCTAGAGACTTGAATTTTTTTTGTTGGGTCCGTGGATAGCACGCGCAGGTCAAGTTTGTTACCAAAAAACGATATCTATTTGTTGTTTTGTTATCGATTTTAAACCTTATCGAAAACAGGTTATAAAATTATATCTCCCACACCTTTAGAGCTAGACCCCTCAAATTTTGCATATAGATTCATGTGAATTTTATGCAATTTCTATTTTTTTATTTTTTGGATACCGGCTCTTTTTACTAATTAACACCCACCCCCCACCCCGTTGCCATCAACACCCATTGATAGTCTGTTGCAAATATAACCATGTGAATAAATTAGCACTTTTATAAAATGTAAAAAATTCAATAGAATCATATGCTGAAAGTTTCATCATATTCTTGTAAGTCAGTCCCGATTTATTATAGAAAATTTTTAGCTAATTATCACATGCACGTGGCAAGCAGCGACGCGCAGCAAAAGACATATATACATACACATACATTGAAACGTGCAAGCGCCTCTGCTATGCATGCGCACCAATACATTCAAGGCCATTCATTCTAGCATATTCTTCAACCAAATCTGTGTTTGAATTGTGTTTGCATTTTCAGCCGCTTCCGTAGTTTTGTATTTGTCATATATCGCCCTTTACACGCATACAATGAAACAGACCACCGTTTTTGTATGTACACATACTCATACGTTCATATGCGCGCATTTCAGCATATTCTAAGAATCACAATTGCGATTGATCTGCTTCTTTAGTTTTGTATTTGTCACATATCGCCCTTGTAGCACTACTTTGCGTTTTGCCAACAAGCAACGCAGTACTGGTGTGGCGTAGTGGCAAAGCTCGGAAACGAAAGGTCTCGAGTTCGAAACTCAGTGATTACAGCGTAACTTTTTTAATTTTTTTTTAAATTTATAAACATGATGTGGTTTTGCTAGTTGAGATGATGTGCTTTAACGATACATATGTAGTAAATAGATGCAGGTTCGAGTCCAAGTGCGGGGATGTTTGTTTTTCTCTCCATTTCTTTACTTCACTTTTTATGGTAGCTGAATTGGACACTTGACAAAATAGCATTAGCATTAGCAGGGATAGAAATGCCTTTAGTTTTGAAGCTCTACCTCCTCTAAGTGGGCGTTCTCTTTTTTCAGTATTATCGTCTGATTCTTGCGTTCCACTTAGTGGACATATTTTAGTAATGGGTCGTGTTACAAAACCTTCTTGAGTTTTTAGCAACTCTAACATTTTCGTCAGCGCCTTTGTGAACTTCTTCAATTTTACCAAGTGGCCATCTGCTGGATGGCAGTTTTCCGACTTTACTAATACTATTTGACCTTACTCAATATTTTGACTTCCGCGTTTCCATTTATTTCTTTGTTGTAGAGTATGCAAATAATCTTCTTTCCACTTGATCCAAAATTCTCTTTTCAATTTTTTAATTAGTTTCCATCTATCCAAATTGTTAATTTTTTCTTCGTTTACATTTTCTACTGCATCTAAATTCGGTGTACCAATAAGAAAAATGTCCTGGTGCTAGTACTTCCAAATCATCTATATCATCTCCTGTAGTGTATAAGGGTCGTGAGTTTAATATCGCTTCAATTTGACATAGTAAAGTTGACATTTCTTCAAAAGTTAAGCTGTTATCACCAATTGTTCGTTTCAAATGATATTTTACCGATTTAACTCCGGCTTCCCAAATACCTCCGAAGTGAGGTCCTGCCGGGGGAATAAAGTGCCAACTAATCCTCTCGTTTTCTAATAAAGGAGCGATTGTGTTATTGTCTACTAAAGCCTGTTTATACTCTTGGTCTAGCTTTCTTGCAGCACCTACAAAGTTTGTTCCATTATCTGAATATATATTGGCACATTTTCCTGTTCTAGCAATAAATCTTTTTAAAGCTGCTAGAAAGGCTTCAGTTGTTAGATCACTGACAACTTCAAGGTGGATAACTTTAGTTGTCATACATACAAATACTGAAATATAACCTTTATATGTTTTTATCCCACGATTTTTAGAACACTTAATATAATAGGGACCTGCATAATCTATTCCCGTATTAAGAAATGGGTAATTCATGTTTATCCTATATTCTGGAAGATTTCCCATTATTTGTTCTATTGTAGTTGTATTGTATCTAGCACACTTTGTGCATTCTTTTAATTGCTTCTTCAAATTATTTCTAAGTCCAAATATCCAATACTTTCTTTGAATATAGTTTCTTATAAGGTTTAGTCCACCGTGTAGTGTTTCCTTATGCGCTTTTCTTATAATAAGTTTTGTTAAGTAACTTTTGTCAAAAATTATCGGGTGTTTAACCTGAAAACTTGCATTTGAGTTTCTTAGTCTTGCACCAACCCTTAATAATCTTTTTTTATCTAAAAATCGGGTTTAAGCTTAAAATTTTATTTTTAGTATCAATGTCTTTTTTCAGAGCTAAATACTTTATTTCTTCACCGAATTGAAGTGCTTGTTGTTGTTTGATTATTAAATTCCGGGCAGTTTTTATTTCAATGCAGGTTAAAAATGCCGGGAATACTTTGTTTTTTACTTTTTTCTCAATGAATCGTAATACGTACGCAACTACTCGTTCAAGTTTTCCTATACAAGAGAATTTAGCTGTCAATTCTTGTATTATGTCAGAATTATTTAATACTATTGTACAAACAACTGTACAAACAACTTTAGCCAGCCATTGAGGCCCTTTCCACCAAATCTCACAATCTTGAAGTTTGTTAGCATCAATTCCTCTTGACGCTATATCTGCTGGGTTGTCTTCTGACTTTACGTACCCCCAAATTTTTTCTTTTGTTTTGTGAATGTAATCTACTCTACGCCTAATAAATTTATTTTTATTACCTCCGTTCTTTATTCAAGCAACAGTTATAGTTGAATCGCTCCAAGCATAGGTTTTTATAGAGTTTCCTAAAGCTTCTCTGACTCTATCAATTAATTTTGCTAACAGATGTGCTGCACAAAGTTCCAACTTAGGGATCGTTTTCCTATTTTACTATGGATTGACTTTGCTTTTACTTGCTATAATCATCACTGAAGAGTTAACTTTAGCGTATACTACGGCTGCAAATGCTTTTTCAGATGCATCAGCAAAGCCATGTATATGTGTTATTAAACTGTTTTGCATTTTAAACCATCGAGGAATTCTAATTTTTTCTAATGTTGACAAATTTTGCATAAATAATTCCCAATAATTACTATCGTTAATTGATAAATCTTGATCACACTTTTGTTCTGTAAACCAAAGTTTCTGCATAAACTATTTACCGAGATAGCCAGCCTATTAATTTTTTGTAATTTTTGGCATTTAAGGTTAAATTGAAATTCATCTATCATAGGTTCCCACTGTAATCCAAGGGTTTTTATTGATTCAAATTCTTCAATATCTAAAACTTTGTTTTCTTCTGTTCGTTCGACACTCTCTATTACTTCTGGTATATTAGAGATCCATTTCCTTAAGTTGAACCCCATTGATTCTAGCTCTAGTGATAATAAATTTACTATGTTTTTAGCTTCTTGTACTGTGTCTGCGCCTGACATTAGGTCATCCATGTAAAAATCGTTTTTAATAATTTCTTTAATGTTTTCATCGCTGCATTTGTTAGCAGTTTCTAATGCGCTCTGGTCGCTAAATATGGGGCAGATGCAGTTCCGTATGTAACTGTCGTGAGTTTAAATGTTTTTAAGGTATCAGATGGAGACTCTCTCCAAAGTATGTTAAGATATTTTTGATCTTCTTCATCAATATTAGTCTGTCTACACATTTTTTCTATATCTGCAGAGACTACAACTTGCCATTTACGACATTTTAGCATAATGTCAAATATGTCTTTTTGGACTCTTGGTCCGGTCCACATGATATCATTAAGGCTCTTGTTGTTTGTGCTTTTAGCAGAAGCATCAAAGACAACTCTTAATTTTGTTGTTAAGCTACTATCTCTGAACACTGCTTGATGTGGGAGGTAATATCTTCCCATAGCGTTTGTCTCAACCATGTGCCCTAATTTAATATACTCATTCATAAACTTAACATAATTTTCTTTAAGTGAATGATTCTTATGTAATTTTTTAAGCTATGAAAACGTGCCAATGTTTGGGCTTTTGAATCTCCTAATGTTTTATCCTGTTTAAAAGGGATTTTAACGACAAACCCACCATTATTGTCTCTTCTTGTTGTTTCTATAAAATGTTTTTCGCATATTTCAGCTTCTATGTCATCATTATCTTCTTCTTCCATTTCCCAAAATTTTTCTAAATTTTCAACTTTCATAGTGGTTGCTGTTATCACTGTATTTCCTTTTGATTTTGTACACCCTGATATTACCCAACCAATCTCCGTATTCTGTCCAAGAAGTCCGTCTATTTTTACTATCCCATTTTTGATGATTTTGGAATATAAGTCGGCTCCTATAATTAAGTCTATTCTACTACGAAATCTTGCCATTTTTGCTTATTAATTGTTACAGTTTTACCAGGCAAGGCTTTCATTAATTTTGGCAGAACAATAGCTTCTGTTGAAAATTGTGTGTTTTTTGTGTTAAGCGATTGAATGTATATCTTAACTTTGTACTTTGAAGTACTTGAATTCGTTTCTGATACGCCACTTATTTCTGTGACAGTTTTGATTCTGTATAATTTCAGAATTTGAGCTGCCTCTTCTGATATAATAGTGCATTGAGATCCGCTATCGATCAATGCTCCAAAAATTTTCATATTCACCATTCTTTGCTCTGATCTTCACTATTGCTGTAGCCAATAGTGCTGTATCTTTTGAAACACATGTGTTCACTTTTTCATTTGAAATGTGAAGCATAGTGTTATGAGCTTTTTTGCAAAACGCACATGAATATTCGCAGGAGCATTTTTTGTGCTTTGATATTTTAAGGCACTTCCAGCACAGCTGCGCTTTTTTTGCCGTCTCGCATCTATCTTTTGGATTCATTGCTTTAAACTTGTAGCATTGTGACACATAGTGTCCAGGTATTCCACAAACTGGACAGCTTTCTTTACCATTTGAATTTTTATTAAATTTATTGTTAGAATTTTTATTTCTTTGTTCATTACTCAATGAAGTTATAGAATTATAACGCTGTTCCAAAAATTCCATTACATCTGACAACTCTTGAATTTCTTTTGTCTTTTTGACGTGAGATTCATAGAGCTGCAGCGTTTCTTTGTTGAACTTTCTCAACAAAGTGTGGGCGAAAATTATGTCCACTTCTGTGGGTAAATTTGTTTTAAGTTTTATTATATGTATAGCCTCATTGCTATTATCAATAAAACTTTTAATATTTTTTGCGGAATCCATATTCAAATTTGGTAATTCAATTAATCGATTCATTTCAGCGGAAAAAATTTTCCTTTTATTTTCGAATCGCTTAATTAATAATTCCCAAACTGAATGGTAATTCCCAACTGAGCCAGTGAGCAAATGAGAAACCATGCTCTTGGCTTCACCCTTTAATGCCGTTTTTAAATAATTAAATTTTACAAGCATACTTAAATCTTCCCTATTATGAATTATTTCTGTAAATAATTCATAAAAAAGATCTCACTCTTTGAGTTCACCAAAAAATGTGGGTATTTGAATTTTAGGTAGCGTCGGAAGATCCTCCGTTTTTATACCCTGAGCCCATTGAAAATGGGAAATCAGGGTATAATGGATTTGTTAAATGTATGTAACAGGCAGAAGGAGGCGTGTCAGACCCCACAAAGTATATATATTCTTGATCAGGGCGACGAGCTGAGTCGATTTAGCCCTGTCCGTCTGTCTGTCTGTCCGTCCGTCCGTCCGTCCGTATGTTTGAATGCGTCGATTGAAGCATCTAGACAAGCTAGAGACTTGAATTTTTTTTGTTGGGTCCGTGGATAGCACGCGCAGGTCAAGTTTGTTACCAAAAAACGATATCTATTTGTTGTTTTGTTATCGATTTTAAACCTTATCGAAAACAGGTTATAAAAATCTATCTCCCACACCTTTAGAGTTAGACCCCTCAAATTTTGCATACAGATTCATGTGAATTTTATGCAATTTATATTTTTTTATTTTTGGGATACCGGCTCTTTTTACTAACCATTCATTCTAGCATATTCTTCAACCAAACCTGTGTTTGAATTGTGTTTGCATTTTCAGCCTCTTCTGTAGTTTTGTATTTGTAATATATCGCCCTTTACACGCATGCATTGAAACAAACCATGGTTTTTGTATGTATACATACTCATACGTTCATATGCGCACATTTCAGCAATTCTAAGAATCAGAATTGCGATTGATCAGCTTCTTTAGTTTTGTACTAGTCACACATCGCCCTTGTAGTACTACTTTGCGTTTTGCCAACAAACAACGCAATACTGGTGTGGTGTAGTGGCTAGACGCAAAGCTCGTAAACGAAAGGTCCCGAGTTCGAAACTCAGCGACAACAGCTTAATTTTCTTAATTTTTTTTTTATACTCGTTTCCCAAAGGGAAAAAGAGTATATTGGTTTTGTAAAATGTCCGTCTGTCCGTCTGTCCGTCTGTCCGTATGAATGCAATATTTTTCTACGCTATTGAAGCTAGAGACTTGAAATTTGGAACATATACTCGTGTATACCCTCGAATTATAAAGTGTCAAGATTTTCCGGATACGCCCACTAGGGGCGTGGCAAATCGGAAAATGGTTTCGCCCATAGTTAATAGAAATCATGGAAATCATATTAGTTGAAGAGCTAGAGAGTTGAAATTTGGAATGTATACTTGCGTTGACCACCCAAGTTCAAAAAGATATGGCGGATATATCTACGCCCATTGGGGGCGTGGCAAATCGGGAAAACTGTAACTTCTACAGTTTTAAAGCAAGAATGCTGAAATTTGGCACGTATCTTAACGCTTCGATTCTATAAGGATTCATAAAAAGATTTGATGTCCACGCCCACTGGGGGCGTGGCAAATCGGATCTGAATATAGAGTGATTTTACAAATTCAGCTATATTTTGAGCACTATTGATGCTAGAGGCTTGAAATTTGATATATATACTCGGATAAGCAAGCCAAGATCAAAAAGATATGGCGGACATACCTACGCCTTCAGGGGGCGTGGCAAATCGGAAAAAGCTTATAGCTCCTACAGTTTTAGAGCTAGACGATTCCAAATTGGATGTTTGTGTTACTGGGGGCCCCCTCTATTGATTCCCCAAAAATAAATCTTACGCCCCTTTGGGGGCGTGGTATATGGCAAAAATACCCTGTAACTTTCACATTTTTGGAGTGTAAGCATCCAATCTTTACAGTTACGTTACCCTCGACTCCTTCTAGGAACTTGCCAAATATGATATGTCTACGCCTACTGGGGGCGTGGAAAATTGGCAACAAAATTTTTAACGCCCAGCTGCAAAATTCATATGCCTGTGCCACCTATATAAATAAGCTTAATAAGAATTGCTAAGACGACAAACGGCATTTCTGAGAAATATATGTAATTCGATTTAATGTTGAAGTTCTGCAAATAATTTATCTGCTAAAATTATCATTTTTCGTATAGCCTAGGTCAGTTATGTTATTTTCTTTCAAATACCGATATTTGTGTAATCGACTTAGTCCGAACAAAATTATTCACGCACAAAAAAATTGACGATAGGTCCCATCAGGTATGCATGTATGTAGGCACGAACAGCTGCGCAACTATTTTCATGCCGTCGCCGCCGCGTCTCGAACGCGGGCCCTTTTGCTTACACGCTTTTCATCTACCTGCTGCGCCACATAAGTTTTGCATTGTCTGTTGGCAAATCCGAAACTACTTCACTACAAGGGCGACTTTTGACAAATACAAAACTATAGAAGATGCTGTTAATGCAAACATAATATAAACATAAATCAATTGCAATTGTGATTCTTAGAAAAAGCTGAAATGCGCGCATATGAACGTATGTATTTATATGTGTACATACAAAAACGGTGGTCGGTTGAATGTATGCGTATAAACGGCGAAATTTGACAAATGCAAAACTAAAGAAGCGGCTGAAAATGCAAACACAACTCAATAACAATTTTGGTTGAAGATTATGCTAGAATGAATGGCGCTGAATTTATTTGTGACCATGCATAAGCAAACGCGCTTGCACGTTTCAATGTATGTACATATGTGTAAATGTAAATATATTTTGCTGTCGCTACTTAACGCGTGCGTGTCATAATTGGCTAAACGTTTTGTTTAATAGATTGCGACTGACTTAACGGAACTTGATGAAACTTTTAGCATATGATTCTATTGAATTTGTTACATTTTATAAAAATGCTAACTCATTCACATAGTAATATTTGCAAAAATTTAAATTGCATAAAATTCACATAAATGCAAAATTTGAGATAAATTATTAAATTTAAAATACCAGATGCCCCTGTGGGAAGCGAGTATCACGCTTTAGGTTTCGTCCTAAGGCAACGTTCTTACTTGTTTTTTTGTTGGGTCCGTGGATAGCACGCGCAGGTCAAGTTTGTTACCAAAAAACGATATCTATTTTTGTTGTTTTGTTATCGATTTTAAACCTTATCGAAAACAGGTTATAAAATTATATCTCCCACACCTTTAGAGCTAGACCCCTCAAATTTTGCATATAGATTCATGTGAATTTTATGCAATTTCTATTTTTTTATTTTTTGGATACCGGCTCTTTTTACTAATTAACACCCACCCCCCACCCCGTTGCCATCAACACCCATTGATAGTCTGTTGCAAATATAACCATGTGAATAAATTAGCACTTTTATAAAATGTAAAAAATTCAATAGAATCATATGCTGAAAGTTTCATCATATTCTTGTAAGTCAGTCCCGATTTATTATAGAAAACGTTTAGCTAATTATCACATGCACGTGGCAAGCAGCGACGCGCAGCAAAAGACATATATACATACACATACATTGAAACGTGCAAGCGCCTCTGCTATGCATGCGCACCAATACATTCAAGGCCATTCATTCTAGCATATTCTTCAACCAAATCTGTGTTTGAATTGTGTTTGCATTTTCAGCCGCTTCCGTAGTTTTGTATTTGTCATATATCGCCCTTTACACGCATACATTGAAACAGACCACCGTTTTTGTATGTACACATACTCATACGTTCATATGCGCGCATTTCAGCATATTCTAAGAATCACAATTGCGATTGATCTGCTTCTTTAGTTTTGTATTTGTCACATATCGCCCTTGTAGCACTACTTTGCGTTTTGCCAACAAGCAACGCAGTACTGGTGTGGCGTAGTGGCAAAGCTCGGAAACGAAAGGTCTCGAGTTCGAAACTCAGTGATTACAGCGTAACTTTTTTAATTTTTTTTTTAAATTTATAAACATTATGTGGTTGTGCTAGTTGAGATGATGTGCTTTAACGATACATATTTAGTAAATAGATGCAGGTTCGAGTCCAGGTGCGGTGATGTTCGTTTTTGTTTTCTGTTTTTTGTTAATTTGTTTAATTATTTAATTATTAATTTATTTTTGATTTACATACATTCTAGTTGAATAAAATTTTAAAATTATAATTTAATTTTGGAAAATTTAATGTTATATGCTAGCTATATAGCGTATTAAACAATGCAAATCGGACGGGGCTCAGGGGATCTCCTAGTCGGGCACCTCCGACTAGTTTTCTTACTTGTTTGTATTGCGTCTTTACCTTTCTCTATCATCACAAAATACGTGTTTATGTCATAAAATACAACTAAATCCCAAGATGATGTTATAACTTCAATATCTCCCATTGGGTCAAGATAGATTGCAGCTGTGCTGTTGACTTGTTCTAGTGTCCATTTCTTTACTTCACTTTTTATGGTAGCTGAATTGGACACTTGACAAAATAGCATTAGCATTAGCAGGGATAGAAATGCCTTTAGTTTTGAAGTTCTACCTCCTCTTAGTGGGCGTTCTCTTTTTTCAGTATTATCGTCTGATTCTTGCGTTCCACATAGTGGACATATTTTAGTAATGGGTCGTGTTACAAAACCTTCTTGAGTTTTTAGCAACTCTAACATTTTCGTCAGCGCCTTTGTGAACTTCTTCAATTTTACCAAGTGGCCATCTGCTGGATGGCAGTTTTCCGACTTTACTAATACTATTTGACCTTTCTCATTATTTTGACTTCCGCGTTTCCATTTATTTCTTTGTTGTAGAGTATGCAAATAATCTTCTTTCCACTTGATCCAAAATTCTCTTTTCAATTTTTTAATTAGTTTCCATCTATCCAAATTGTTAATTTTTTCTTCGTTTACATTTTCTACTGCATCTAAATTCGGTCTACTAATAAGAAAATGTCCTGGTGTTAGTACTTCCAAGTCATCTATATCATCTCCTGTTGTGTATAAGGGTCGTGAGTTTAATATCGCTTCAATTTGACATAGTAAAGTTGACATTTCTTCAAAAGTTAAGCTGTTATCACCAATTGTTCGTTTCAAATGATATTTTACCGATTTAACTCCGGCTTCCCAAATACCTCCGAAGTGAGGTCCTGCCGGGGGAATAAAGTGCCAACTAATCCTCTCGTTTTCTAATAAAGGAGCGATTGTGTTATTGTCTACTAAAGCCTGTTTATACTCTTGGTCTAGCTTTCTTGCAGCACCTACAAAGTTTGTTCCATTATCTGAATATATATTGGCACATTTTCCTGTTCTAGCAATAAATCTTTTTAAAGCTGCTAGAAAGGCTTCAGTTGTTAGATCACTGACAACTTCAAGGTGGATAACTTTAGTTGCCATACATACAAATACTGAAATATAACCTTTATATGTTTTTATCCCACGATTTTTAGAACACTTAATATAATAGGGACCTGCATAATCTATTCCCGTATTAAGAAATGGGTAATTCATGTTTATCCTATATTCTGGAAGATTTCCCATTATTTGTTCTATTGTAGTTGTTTTGTATCTAGCACACTTTGTGCATTCTTTTAATTGCTTCTTCAAATTATTTCTAAGTCCAAATATCCAATACTTTCTTTGAATATAGTTTCTTATAAGGTTTAGTCCACCGTGTAGTGTTTCCTTATGCGCTTTTCTTATGATAAGTTTTGTTAAGTAACTTTTGTCAAAAATTATCGGGTGTTTAACCTGAAAACTTGCATTTGAGTTTCTTAGTCTTGCACCAACCCTTAATAATCTTTTTTTATCTAAAAATCGGGTTTGAGCTTAAAATTTTATTTTTAGTATCAATGTCTTTTTTCAGAGCTAAATACTTTATTTGTTCACCGAATTGAAGTGCTTGTTGTTGTTTGATTATTAAATTCCGGGCAGTTTTTATTTCAATGCAGGTTAAAAATGCCGGGAATACTTTGTTTTTTACTTTTTTCTCAATGAATCGTAATACGTACGCAACTACTCGTTCAAGTTTTCCTATACAAGAGAATTTAGCTGTCAATTCTTGTATTATGTCAGAATTATTTAATACTGTTGTACAAACAACTGTACAAACAACTTTAGCCAGCCATTGAGGCCCTTTCCACCAAATCTCACAATCTTGAAGTTTGTTAGCATCAATTCCTCTTGACGCTATATCTGCTGGGTTGTCTTCTGACTTTACGTGCCCCCAAATTTTTTCTTTTGTTTTGTGAATGTAATCTACTCTACGCCTAATAAATTTATTTTTATTACCTCCGTTCTTTATTCAAGCAACAGTTATAGTTGAATCGCTCCAAGCATAGGTTTTTATAGAGTTTCCTAAAGCTTCTCTGACTCTATCAATTAATTTTGCTAACAGATGTGCTGCACAAAGTTCCAACTTAGGGATCGTTTTCCTATTTTACTATGGATTGACTTTGCTTTTACTTGCTATAATCATCACTGAAGAGTTAACTTTAGCGTATACTACGGCTGCAAATGCTTTTACAGATGCATCAGCAAAGCCATGTATATGTGTTATTAAACTGTTTTGCATTTTCAACCATCGAGGAATTCTAATTTTTTCTAATGCTGACAAATTTTGCATAAATAATTCCCAATAATTACTATCGTTAATTGATAAATCTTGATCACACTTTTGTTCTGTAAACCAAAGTTTCTGCATATACTATTTACCGACTATGGTTATTGGAGATAGCCAGCCTAATGGATCATAAATTTTAGCCAATGTGGATAGAACTGATCGTTTATTAATTTTTTGTAATTTTTGGCATTTAAGGTTAAATTTAAATTCATCTATCATAGGTTCCCACTGTAATCCAAGGGTTTTTATTGATTCAAATTCTTCAATATCTAAAACTTTGTTTTCTTCTGTTCGTTCGACACTCTCTATTACTTCTGGTATATTAGAGATCCATTTCCTTAAGTTGAACCCCATTGATTCTAGCTCTAGTGATAATAAATTTACTATGTTTTTAGCTTCTTGTACTGTGTCTGCGCCTGACATTAGGTCATCCATGTAAAAATCGTTTTTAATAATTTCTTTAATGTTTTCATCGCTGCATTTGTTAGCAGTTTCTAATGCGCTCTGGTCGCTAAATATGGGGCAGATGCAGTTCCGTATGTAACTGTCGTGAGTTTAAATGTTTTTAAGGTATCAGATGGAGACTCTCTCCAAAGTATGTTAAGATATTTTTGATCTTCTTCTGCTTTTAGCAGAAGCATCAAAGACAACTCTTAATTTTGTTGTTAAGCTACTATCTCTGAACACTGCTTGATGTGGGAGGTAATATCTTCCCATAGCGTTTGTCTCAACCATGTGCCCTAATTTAATATACTCATTCATAAACTTAACATAATTTTCTTTAAGTGAATGATTCTTATGTAATTTTATTTTAAGCTATGAAAACGTGCCAATGTTTGGGCTTTTGAATCTCCTAATGTTTTATCCTGTTTAAAAGGGATTTTAACGACAAACCCACCATTATTGTCTCTTCTTGTTGTTTCTATAAAATGTTTTTCGCATATTTCAGCTTCTATGTCATCATTATCTTCTTCTTCCATTTCCCAAAATTTTTCTAAATTTTCAACTTTCATAGTGGTTGCTGTTATCACTGTATTTCCTTTTGATTTTGTACACCCTGATATTACCCAACCAAACTCCGTATTCTGTCCAAGAAGTCCGTCTATTTTTATTATCCCATTTTTGATGATTTTGGAATATAAGTCGGCTCCTATAATTAAGTCTATTCTACTACGAAATCTTGCCATTTTTGCTTATTAATTGTTACAGTTTTACCAGGCAAGGCTTTCATTAATTTTGGCAGAACAATAGCTTCGGTTGAAAATTGTGTGTTTTTTGTGTTAAGCGATTGAATGTATATCTTAACTTTGTACTTTGAAGTACTTGAATTCGTTTCTGATACGCCACTTATTTCTGTGACAGTTTTGATTCTGTATAATTTCAGAATTTGAGCTGCCTCTTCTGATATAATAGTGCATTGAGATCCGCTATCGATCAATGCTCCAAAAATTTTCATATTCACCATTCTTTGCTCTGATCTTCACTATTGCTGTAGCCAATAGTGCTGTATCTTTTGAAACACATGTTTTCACTTTTTCATTTGAAATGTGAAGCATAGTATTATGAGCTTTTTTGCAAAACGCATATGAATATTCGCAGGAGCATTTTTTGTTCTTTTATATTTTAAGGCACTTCCAGCACAGCTGCGCTTTTTTTGCCGTCTCGCATCTATCTTTTGGATTCATTGCTTTAAACTTGTAGCATTGTGATACATAGTGTCCAGGTATTCCACAAACTGGACAGCTTTCTTTACCATTTGAATTTTTATTAAATTTATTGTTAGAATTTTTATTTCTTTGTTCATTACTCAATGAAGTTATAGAATTATAACGCTGTTCCAAAAATGCCATTACATCTCACAACTCTTGAATTTCTTTTGTCTTTTTGACGTGAGATTCATAGAGCTGTAGCGTTTCATTGTTTCTTTCTCAACAAAGTGTGGGCGAAAATTATGTCCACTTCTGTGGGTAAATTTGTTTTAAGTTTTATTATATGTATAGCCTCATTGCTATTATCAATAAAACTTTTAATATTTTTTGCGGAATCCATTTTCAAATTTGGTAATTCAATTAATCGATTCATTTCAGCGGAAAAAATTTTCCTTTTATTTTCGAATCGCTTAATTAATAATTCCCAAACTGAATGGTAATTCCCAACTGAGCCAGTGAGCAAATGAGAAACCATGCTCTTGGCTTCACCCTTTAATGCCGTTTTTAAATAATTAAATTTTACAGGCATACTTAAATCTTCCCTATTATGAATTATTTCTGTAAATAATTCATAAAAAAGATCCCACTCTTTGAGTTCACCAAAAAATGTGGGTATTTGAATTTTAGGTAGCGTCGGAAGATCCTCCGTTTTTATACCCTGAGCCCATTGAAAATGGGAAATCAGGGTATAATGGTTTTGTTAAATGTATGTAACAGGCAGAAGGAGGCGTGTCAGACCCCACAAAGTATATATATTCTTGATCAGGGCGACGAGCTGAGTCGATTTAGCCCTGTCCGTCTGTCTGTCTGTCCGTCCGTCCGTCCGTATGTTTGAACGCGTCGATTGAAGCATCTAGACAAGCTAGAGACTTGAATTTTTTTTGTTGGGTCCGTGGATAGCACGCGCAGGTCAAGTTTGTTACCAAAAAACGATATCTATTTTTGTTGTATTGTTATCGATTTTAAACCTTATCGAAAACAGGTTATTTAATTTTATCTCTCACACCTTTAGAGCTAGACCGCTCAAATTTTGCATATAGATTCATGTGTTTCATGTGAATTTTATGCAATTTCTATTTTTTTATTTTTTTGATACCGGCTCTTTTTACTAATAACCCCCCCTCCCTGCCTTCAAACACCCATTGAGAGTCTGTTGCAAATATAACCATGTAAATAAATTAGCATTTTTATAAAATGTAAAAAATTCAATAGAATCATATGCTGAAAGTTTCATCAAATCCCGTTAAGTCACTCCCGATTTATTTAACAAAACGTTTGGCTAATTATCACACGCACATGGCAAGTACCGACGCGCAGCAAAAAACATATACACATACACATACATTGAAACGTGCAAGCGCGTCTGCTTTGCATTGCACCAATACATTCAAGGCCATTCATTCTAGCATATTCTTCAACCAAATCTGTGTTTGAATTGTATTTGTATTTGTCATATATCGCCCTTTACCCACATACATTGAAACAGACCACCGTTTTTGTATGTACACATACTCATACATTCATATGCGCGCATTTCAGCATATTCTAAGAATTACAATTGCGATTGTTCTGCTTCTTTAGCTTCTTTAGTTTTGTTTGTTTTGTCACATATCGCCCTTGTAGTACTACTTTGCGTTTTGCCAACAATCATCGCAATACTGGTGTGGTGTAGTGGGTAGACGCAAAGCGCGTAAACGAAAGGTCCCGAGTTCGAAACTCAGTTGACAACAGCGTAAGTTTTTTAAATTTATAAACATGAGGTGGTTGTGCTAGTTGAGATGATGCGTTCTATCGTTACAGTAGTAGTAGTAGTAGTAGTAGTAAATAGATGCAGGTTCGAATCCAGGTGCGGTGATGTTTGTTTTTTTTCCTTCTTCTTTTTTTGTTGATTTGTTTATTTATTTATTTATTTTTGATTTACATACATTCTAGTTGAATAAAATTTTAAAATTATAATTTAATTTTGGAAAATTTAATGTTATATGCAAGCTATATAGCGTATTAAACAATGCAAATCGGACGGGGCTCAGGGGATCTGCTAGTCGGGCACCTCCGACTAGAGTTTTCTTACTTGTTATACCCTGAGCCCATTGAAAATGGGAAATCAGGGTATAATGGATTTGTTAAATGTATGTAACAGGCAGAAGGAGGCGTGTCAGACCCCACAAAGTATATATATTCTTGATCAGGGCGACGAGCTGAGTCGATTTAGCCCTGTCCGTCTGTCTGTCTGTCCGTCCGTCCGTCCGTCCGTCCGTCCGTCTGTCCGAATGTTTGAACGCGTCGATCTCAGAACGTAGTTGACCTAGAGACTTGAATTTTTTTTGTTGGGTCCGTGGATAGCACGCGCAGGTCAAGTTTGTTACCAAAAACGATATCTATTTTTGTTGTTTTGTTATCGATTTTAAACCTTATCGAAAACAAGTTATAAAATTCTATCTGCCACACCTTTAGAGCTCAAATTTTGCATATAGATTCATTTGAATTTTATGCAATTTCTATTTTTTTATTTTTTGGATACCGGCTCTTTTTACTAATTAACCCCCCCCCCCCACTCCTGCCAATAAACACCCATTGAGAGTCTGTTGCAAATATAAGCATGTGAATAAATTAGCATTTTTATAAAATGTAAAAAATTCAATAAAATCATATGCTGAAAGTTTCATCAAATTCCGTTAAGTCAGTCCCGATTTATTAAACAAAACGTTTGGCCAATTATCACTCGCACGTGGCAAGCAGCGACGCGCAGCAAAAGACATATATACATACACATACATTGAAACGTGCAAGCGCCTCTGCTATGCATGCGCACCAATACATTCAAGGCCATTCATTCTAGCATATTCTTCAACCAAACCTGTGTTTGAATTGTGTTTGCATTTTCAGCCGCTTCTGTAGTTTTGTATTTGTAATATATCGCCCTTTACACGCATGCATTGAAACAGACCACCGTTTTTGTATGTACACATACTCATACGTTCATATGCGCACATTTCAGTATATTCTAAGAATCACAATTGCGATTGATCTGCTTCTTTAGTTTTGTATTTGTCACATATCGCCCTTGTAGCACTACTTTGCGTTTTGCCAACAAGCAACGCAGTACTGGTGTGGCGTAGTGGCAAAGCTCGGAAACGAAAGGTCTCGAGTTCGAAACTCAGTGATTACAGCGTAACTTTTTTAATTTTTTTTTAAATTTATAAACATGATGTGGTTTTGCTAGTTGAGATGATGTGCTTTAACGATACATATGTAGTAAATAGATGCAGGTTCGAGTCCAAGTGCGGGGATGTTTGTTTTTCTCTCCATTTCTTTACTTCACTTTTTATGGTAGCTGAATTGGACACTTGACAAAATAGCATTAGCATTAGCAGGGATAGAAATGCCTTTAGTTTTGAAGTTCTACCTCATCTAAGTGGGCGTTCTCTTTTTTCAGTATTATCGTCTGATTCTTGCGTTCCACTTAGTGGACATATTTTAGTAATGGGTCGTGTTACAAAACCTTCTTGAGTTTTTAGCAACTCTAACATTTTCGTCAGCGCCTTTGTGAACTTCTTCAATTTTACCAAGTGGCCATCTGCTGGATGGCAGTTTTCCGACTTTACTAATACTATTTGACCTTTCTCATTATTTTGACTTCCGCGTTTCCATTTATTTCTTTGTTGTAGAGTATGCAAATAATCTTCTTTCCACTTGATCCAAAATTCTCTTTTCAATTTTTTAATTAGTTTCCATCTATCCAAATTGTTAATTTTTTCTTCGTTTACATTTTCTACTGCATCTAAATTCGGTCTACTAATAAGAAAATGTCCTGGTGTTAGTACTTCCAAGTCATCTATATCATCTCCTGTTGTGTATAAGGGTCGTGAGTTTAATATCGCTTCAATTTGACATAGTAAAGTTGACATTTCTTCAAAAGTTAAGCTGTTATCACCAATTGTTCGTTTCAAATGATATTTTACCGATTTAACTCCGGCTTCCCAAATACCTCCGAAGTGAGGTCCTGCCGGGGGAATAAAGTGCCAACTAATCCTCTCGTTTTCTAATAAAGGAGCGATTGTGTTATTGTCTACTAAAGCCTGTTTATACTCTTGGTCTAGCTTTCTTGCAGCACCTACAAAGTTTGTTCCATTATCTGAATATATATTGGCACATTTTCCTGTTCTAGCAATAAATCTTTTTAAAGCTGCTAGAAAGGCTTCAGTTGTTAGATCACTGACAACTTCAAGGTGGATAACTTTAGTTGTCATACATACAAATACTGAAATATAACCTTTATATGTTTTTATCCCACGATTTTTAGAACACTTAATATAATAGGGACCTGCATAATCTATTCCCGTATTAAGAAATGGGTAATTCATGTTTATCCTATATTCTGGAAGATTTCCCATTATTTGTTCTATTGTAGTTGTTTTGTATCTAGCACACTTTGTGCATTCTTTTAATTGCTTCTTCAAATTATTTCTAAGTCCAAATATCCAATACTTTCTTTGAATATAGTTTCTTATAAGGTTTAGTCCACCGTGTAGTGTTTCCTTATGCGCTTTTCTTATAATAAGTTTTGTTAAGTAACTTTTGTCAAAAATTATCGGGTGTTTAACCTGAAAACTTGCATTTGTGTTTCTTAGTCTTGCACCAACCCTTAATAATCTGTTTTTATCTAAAAATCGGGTTTAAGCTTAAAATTTTATTTTTAGTATCAATGTCTTTTTTCAGAGCTAAATACTTTATTGGTCCACCGAATTGAAGTGCTTGTTGTTGTTTGATTATTAAATTCCGGGCAGTTTTTATTTCAATGCAGGTTAAAAATGCCGGGAATACTTTGTTTTTTACTTTTTTCTCAATGAATCGTAATACGTACGCAACTACTCGTTCAAGTTTTCCTATACAAGAGGATTTAGCTGTCAATTCTTGTATTATGTCAGAATTATTTAATACTGTTGTACAAACAACTGTACAAACAACTTTAGCCAGCCATTGAGGCCCTTTCCACCAAATCTCACAATCTTGAAGTTTGTTAGCATCAATTCCTCTTGACGCTATGTCTGCTGGGTTGTCTTCTGACTTTACGTGCCCCCAAATTTTTTCTTTTGTTTTGTGAATGTAATCTACTCTACGCCTAATAAATTTATTTTTATTACCTCCGTTCTTTATCCAAGCAAGAGTTATAGTTGAATCGCTCCAAGCATAGGTTTTTATAGAGTTTCCTAAAGCTTCTCTAACTCTATCAATTAATTTTGCTAACAGATGTGCTGCACAAAGTTCCAACTTAGGGATCGTTTTCCTATTTTACTATGGATTGACTTTGTTTTTACTTGCTATAATCATCACTGAAGAGTTAACTTTAGCGTATACTACGGCTGCAAATGCTTTTTCAGATGCATCAGCAAAGCCATGTATATGTGTTATTAAACTGTTTTGCATTTTCAACCATCGAGGAATTCTAATTTTTTCTAATGTTGACAAATTCTGCATAAATAATTCCCAATAATTCGTTAATAATATGGTTACTGGAGATAGCCAGCCTAATGGATCATAAATTTTAGCCAATGTGGATAGAACTGATCGTTTATTAATTTTTTGTAATTTTTGGCATTTAAGGTTAAATTTAAATTCATCTAACATAGGTTCCCACTGTCATCCAAGGGTTTTTATTGATTCAAATTCTTCAATATCTAAAACTTTGTTTTCTTCTGTTCGTTCGACACTCTCTATTACTTCTGGTATATTAGAGATCCATTTCCTTAAGTTGAACCCCATTGATTCTAGCTCTAGTGATAATAAATTTACTATGTTTTTAGCTTCTTGTACTGTGTCTGCGCCTGACATTAGGTCATCCATGTAAAAATCGTTTTTAATAATTTCTTTAATGTTTTCATCGCTACATTTGTTAGCAGTTTCTAATGCGCTCTGGTCGCTAAATATGGGGCAGATGCAGTTCCGTATGTAACTGTCGTGAGTTTAAATGTTTTTAAGGTATCAGATGGAGACTCTCCAAAGTATGTTAAGATATTTTTGATCTTCTTCATCAATATTAATCTGTCTATACATTATTTCTATATCTGCAGAGACTACAACTTGCCATTTACGACATTTTAGCATAATGTCAAATATGTCTTTTTGGACTCTTGGTCCGGTCCAGAAGCAGAAGCATCAAAGACAACTCTTAATTTTGTTGTTAAGCTACTATCTCTGAACACTGCTTGATGTGGGAGGTAATATCTTCCCATAGCGTTTGTCTCAACCATGTGCCCTAATTTAATATACTCATTCATAAACTTAACATAATTTTCTTTAAGTGAATGATTCTTATGTAATTATACTCGTTTCCCAAAGGGAAAAAGAGTATATTGGTTTTGTGAAATGTCCGTCTGTCTGTCTGTCCGTCTGTCCGTCTGTCCGTATGAATGCAATATTTTTCTACGCTATTGAAGCTAGAGACTTGAAATTTGGAACATATACTCGTGTATACCCTCGAATTATAAAGTGTCAAGATTTTCCGGATACGCCCACTAGGGGCGTGGCAAATCGGAAAATGGTTGCGCCCATAGTTAATATATCTACGCCCATTGGGGGCGTGGCAAATCGGGAAAACTGTAACTTCTACAGTTTTAAAGCTAGAATGCTGAAATTTGGCACGTATCTTAATGCTTCGATTCTATAAAGATTGATAAAAAGATTTTATGTCCACGCCCACTGGGGGCATGGCAAATCGGATCTGAATATAGAGTGATTTTACAAATTCAGTTATATTTTGAGCCCTATTGATGCTAGAGACTTGAAATTTGATATATATACTCGGATAAGCAAGCCAAGATCAAAAAGATATGGCGGATATACCTACGCCTTCAGGGGGCGTGGCAAATCGGAAAAAGCTTATAGCTCCTACAGTTTTAGAGCTAGACGATTCCAAATTGGATGTTTGTGTTACTGGGGGCCCCCTCTATTGATTCCCCAAAAATAAATCTTACGCGCCGTTGGGGGCGTGGTATATCGAAAAAATACCCTGTAACTTTCACATTTTTGGAGTGTAAGCATCCAAACTTTGCAGTTACGTTACCCTAGACTCCTTCTAGGAACTTGCCAAATATGATATGTCTACGCCTACTGGGGGCGTGGCAAATTGGCAACAAAATTTGTAACGCCCAGCTGCAAAATTCATATGCCTGTGCCACCTATATAAATAAGCTTAATAAGAATTGCTAAGACGACAAACGGCATTTCTGAGAAATATATGTAATTCGATTTAATGTTGAAGTTCTGCAAATAATTTATCTGCTAAAATTATCATTTTTCGTATAGCCTAGGTCAGTTATGTTATTTTCTTTTTGTGTGTGTGACCCTAACAAAAAATGTAATCGACTTAGTCCGAACAAAATTATTTACACACAAAAAAAATGACGATAGGTCCCATCAGGTATGTATGTATGTAGGCACGAACAGCTGCGCAACTATTTTCATGCCGTCGCCGCCGCGTCTCGAACGCGGACCCTTTTGCTTACACGCTTTTCATCTACCTGCTGCGCCACATAAGTTTTGCATTGTCTGTTGGCAAATCCGAAACTACTTCACTACAAGGGCGACTTTTGACAAATACAAAACTATAGAAGCTGCTGTTAATGCAAACATAATATAAACATAAATCAATTGCAATTGTGATTCTTAGAAAATGCTAAAATGCGCGCATATGAACGTATGTATTTATATGTGTACATACAAAAACGGTGGTCGGTTGAATGTATGCGTATAAAGGGCGATATTTGACAAATACAAAACTAAAGAAGCGGCTGAAAATGCAAGCACAACTCAATAACAATTTTTTGTTGAAGAATATGCTAGAATGAATGGCGATGAATTTATTTGTGACCGTGCATAAGCAAACGCGCTTGCACGTTTCAATGTATGTACATATGTATGTGTAAATGTAAATATAATTTGCTGTCGCTGCTTAACGCGTGCGTGTCATAATTGGCCAAACGTTTTGTTTAATAGATTGCGACTGACTTAACGGAACTTGATGAAACTTTCAGCATATGATTCTATTGAATTTTTTACATTTTATAAAAATGCTAATTCATTCACATAGTTATATTTGCAAAAATTGAAATTGCATAAAATTCACATGAATCTACATAAATGCAAAATTTGAGATAAATTATTGAATTTAAAATACCAGATGCCCCTGTGGGAAACGAGTATCACACCTTAGGTCTCGCCCTAAGGCAACGTTCTTACTTGTTTTTTTTTAAAGTTATGAAAACGTGCCAATGGTTGGGCTTTTAAATCTCCTAATGTTTTATCCTGTTTAAAAGGGATTTTAACGACAAAAATTATTGTCTCTTCTTGTTGTTTCTATAAAATGTTTTTCGCATATTTCAGCTTCTATGTCATCATTATCTTCTTCCATTTCCCAAAATTTTTCTAAATTTTCAACTTTCATAGTGGTTGCTGTTATCACTGTATTTGCTTTTGATTTTGTACACCCTGATATTACCCAACCAAACTCCGTATTCTGTCCAAGAAGTGCGTCTATTTTTACTATCCCATTTTTGATGATTTTGGAATATAAGTCGGCTCCTATAATTAAGTCTATTCTACTACGAAATCTTGCCATTTTTGCTTATTAATTGTTACAGTTTTACCAGGCAAGGCTTTCATTAATTTTGGCAGAACAATAGCTTCGGTTGAAAATTGTGTGTTTTTTGTGTTAAGCGATTGAATGTATATCTTAACTTTGTACTTTGAAGTACTTGAATTCGTTTCTGATACGCCACTTATTTCTGTGACAGTTTTGATTCTGTATAATTTCAGAATTTGAGCTGCCTCTTCTGATATAATAGTGCATTGAGATCCGCTATCGATCAATGCTCCAAAAATTTTCATATTCACCATTCTTTGCTTCTGATCTTCACTATTGCTGTAGCCAATAGTGCTGTATCTTTTGAAACACATGTTTTCACTTTTTCATTTGAAATGTGAAGCATAGTATTATGAGCTTTTTTGCAAAACGCATATGAATATTCGCAGGAGCATTTTTTGTTCTTTTATATTTTAAGGCACTTCCAGCACAGCTGCGCTTTTTTTGCCGTCTCGCATCTATCTTTTGGATTCATTGCTTTAAACTTGTAGCATTGTGATACATAGTGTCCAGGTATTCCACAAACTGGACAGCTTTCTTTACCATTTTAATTTTTATTAAATTTATTGTTAGAATTTTTATTTCTTTGTTCATTACTCAATGAAGTTATAGAATTATAACGCTGTTCCAAAAATGCCATTACATCTCACAACTCTTGAATTTCTTTTGTCTTTTTGACGTGAGATTCATAGAGCTGCAGCGTTTCTTTGTTTCTTTCTCAACAAAGTGTGGGCGAAAATTATGTCCACTTCTGTGGGTAAATTAGTTTTAAGTTTTATTATATGTATAGCCTCATTGCTATTATCAATAAAACTTTTAATATTTTTTGCGGAATCCATTTTCAAATTTGGTAATTCAATTAATCGATTCATTTCAGCGGAAAAAATTTTCCTTTTATTTTCGAATCGCTTAATTAATAATTCCCAAACTGAATGGTAATTCCCAACTGAGCCAGTGAGCAAATGAGAAACCATGCTCTTGGCTTCACCCTTTAATGCCGTTTTTAAATAATTCAATTTTACAGGCATACTTACATCTTCCCTATTATGAATTATTTCTGTAAATAATTCATAAAAAAGATCCCACTCTTTGAGTTCACCAAAAAATGTGGGTATTTGAATTTTAGGTAGCGTCGGAAGATCCTCCGTTTTTACGTCTACTTTAAATGATTTTGTATCCTGAGATACGCGCTCATCAACATCTTCGTTTAATGAATATTTTAACGAAGTAAAATAATTTATTTTTTCTTGGATCCTACTCCAAAGAAAATTAATTGTTTTTTCTGATGTTACTCCATCTCAAGGTAGAATTATTCAATCGGTTTCTTCTAAATATACCCTGAGCTGATTTAAATTTTGTTTAAAATTGTCGGCTTGTTTCT